>LPNX010591611.1:188058-267796 GCA_001517045.1 Pseudotsuga menziesii | reverse complement strand
GCTATGTTCTGGAGGCCCTCTGTGAAGGAAATCGGGGATTGGTTTGCTGAGACTTGTCTGAAATTCGCGCAGCAAGAGAACGCTAATCCGCGGTGTAGTACAAGAGAATTTTTACAAAGGTATGTTTTTTGTGATGCTTATGAAATTTTTTTTAGTAGTATCCACATAGAGTTGCACCAGTGGTTGTCCAAGTTAACAGAGAGGAGGACGAACTTTCAAGCTCGACGAATTCCTGTGTGGACCCCCGCAAGGGTCAATCTTGTGCAACACGTGAACAACGAGATATCTCGCGCTATTGACTTCTGGATGACACGAACGTTGGAAGCCTTTGTCACAGAGTTTGCCATTGACACGAGCACCTCTTTCAGCGAAGCCGAACGGCAGTTTTTCAAAGGTCCCCGTGGTAAGTTTTTAAATTCCTTAAGCTTGAAGATTAAAATACTATTGGTTGAAAAGGGTATATTATTATTTGAATCGGACTGTTAGTTTAGTAGTACTAACACATGTTTGCAAGTGAGAATATTTTTGATGCGCAAAGTGGGTTGCCGCGAAGTGAGCAAAGGTACAAAAGAGATTTTGAATCTTACTCTTCAAGACAGACCACCACAATTCCCCCTGTAAAATCCCCACAGCTAGACCCTGACGACAACCCTCCCGCCACCCCCCAGCGTCGCTTTGTTACCCCTAAAATTCGGTCGCAGTGTGACAGGAAACCAAATTCCAGTATTTCGGTCACAGGTCAATCTGCCCCTGTCAACCCCCCCCATCAATGTCCTGTCCTCCTCCCAACCCTCCCAGAACCACCATGGCCCACCTCGCTGATGACATTAAGCTTCCCATCTTCAAGGGAATGGGATCCAACGATCCAGAACAATTCTGGTTTTTATGTGAGGCCGTCTGGAACGCGAAGAGTATTACTGACCTGGATGTGAGAACCGCACAGCTCATTACGTCCTTTCGCGACCGGGCTTTGACCTGGTTCATGAAATTATCCAGTAATCAGCACCCCACTTTGGATGAAATCAAGGCCGCCATCATTAAGGAATTTAAGAAACCAAAGTCGGAATCGCAGAGCATCACTGAACTCAAAGAGATTCAACAGCGGCGCGGCGAATCTGTTTGGGACTTTGACCAAAGATTCAAAGTTCTATTGGACCAAGTCAGCTTCACCATCAGTCCTGCGTAGCACAAAGAATGGTTTATCGCAGCGTTATTGCCGCATATCAGAACTTCGCTCATGCAACAGAAGGTTGCTGACCAGCAAGAGGCTCTGGAAATCGCAATGAAGCTAGAGACTGCTCCCATCGGAGATGATTCTGGTATTGCCCAAATCCAAGCGCAGTTGGTAGCGATGGCCCTAGAGCTTTGTGACATGAAGAAAGATAAAACTAGTAGAGAGGAGGTCTGGTGTACGCAATGTCGGTCGGAGGGTCATGATAGGGACCAGTGCCCCGTGGTCAGAACATACCTAAATACGGGCACGCCCAACCCATTCAATGCCGGTGCTCTGTATTGTGAGATTTTCCGAACCTCTGGCCAGCATCGCCCTGAGCACTGCTATCTTCTTCAGCGATATGTTCAAACTCCTAAAAACCCCTACTGCCAGTTCTGTAAGTCCGTAGGGAATAATGAAGACGAGTGTCGTAGCTACGACCTTATGCGAGAACGCACTTCTGACGCCTACCGAGTCCACAATGAAGCCCCGAATAATGATGGCTATGGTTACCGCGGAGGTGCCTCCGGAAGAGGTGTTTTTGGTGGTCGCGGTCGTGGTGGGATGAATGGAAGAGGTCGCGGCCAGGTTGTGTGTTACAATTGTAACCAAGTTGGTCACTTGGCTCGCCACTGTCGAAACCCCACTACGACCTGTCGCTATTGCCGCGCAGTGGACCATGTGATAGAACAGTGCCCCCAGCTCCTCGCAAAGATTCAGGAAAACAACCGTGGCCCTACTCCAAGTATCCAGTTGATTTCCATGGAGCAAAGACCTGCCCCAGCCCTCAATGTGGTCACCCGGAGTGGAGATACGACACATACTCAAGATTCACCAAAGCAACCTGCTACAGTGTGCGCACAACAGGCCTCCAAGAAAGTCCCAGCCCTTGGCCCTGCGAAGGACCACGCACCCACCCAGGAGGCCCTGTGCGATAATGTTGGCCCTGGCACTGTAGAAATACCTGCGTGGCAACATCAGCAGGCTTCGCAGCCACAGTAGGCCTCGACGGATAAAGTAAGTACACTATCTTCTTTCTTGCAGAGCTGTATGAAACTCTTGCGCAATCAGGATGCTCTAAATGAGCTGCAAAAATTTCTTGCTGTCACAGACCCTCAGAGAGGAATTGATCAGGAGAAAACTGTTAGTCATGTCCGAAGAACGGGAAGGGAAATGCGGTTGAACGTTCAGATAGGAGAATATGATATGACTGATGTCATCCTGGATCTTGGATCAGATGTTAATGTCCTACCCAAGCAGACCTGGGGACAAATGGGAAAGCCTTCCCTTGTTTGGTCACCTATACAACTGCGACTAGCTAACCAGCAAAGGATTGTACCGCTAGGGAGACTTCTTAGTGTCCCAATCGACATCGATGGAGTCAGTACTCTAGCAGACTTTGAATTTATTGAGATCATTGATGACAGCAACCCTTACCCAACCCTGTTGGGAATTGAGTGGGCCATGGCCAATGCTGCAATCATCAACCTTAAAAGGAGACAGATGACCTTCGAAGGAAATGGCCTGCGCGTTATTATACCCCTCGACCCATCCCAAGGAGAAAGATATTCAGAACCACTCAGAGATGAAGGGGAGCAGGATGCTCTAGACCACATCTATAACATCACAGCCAAGGATGCAGATTATGTCGAGCCTAATGCTGATGGTGTAATGGATTGGCAATGTGATAGCTCTTGCATGTCTGATTCAGACGATGGTATGGAGAATTGGCAGCATCGACTGTACGAGCTGCATGGCCATAGGTGCACGTAGATCACTCAGTCTCTTCGATGCATTAGCGCACAGCCTCAAGAATTGCCTGCACAGGTTAGGATGACAGACCCTGGAGAAATTGTTGCACCTATGTCAGAACGAGTACCTCAGTCACAAAACACCCAGCGTCTGGAAATAGCAATAGAAGCTACAGCAGCATGGGGGACTGATCATACAAAACCTCAGCCCCATTGGGGAACCTGCCAGAAAGTCTTACGCCCCGAAGTTACAAGGCAAGCTCAAGAAGTGCGAAGTAGCCCTCAGGGACATTTGAGGCAGGAATATACAACAATGGAAAACACACCTCGTAAGGAGTGGATGCATAAGTTCATATATTTCCTGGACCCTGTAGCGAAAAATAGGCATATGAAGGTTGAGCTCCGCCACAGTACTGTAAGTGGGGATGATCTTGTGGATAGCTTTTTGATCACATTTCCCATTAATAAAACTGGTCCTATTCTAGAGATAGCTTCCCGATCAAATCACGACAAGGCAAATGTTGATCACCCAGGCATTGGATACCAAATCAAGGGGCCGAGCCAAGACACTCGTGCCTCACACCTAATAGTCCAATCGCAGATACTATCCGGTCGGGTCGAAGGGAACTATTGGGCCGAGGTTGCTTATTGCCCCGAGGCTTCAACCATGATTCTACCGCGGCCCAAAAATGTCGCGAGGGTCAAAATCTGACCATTGGGGGGCAGCCAATTTGGCGGTGGCGGGATTTTAATTGCTTTAAATGACTGTACTAAGACCAGTACCGGTAATCACGATCCACATGGACAAGATTTTCGTCAGATTTGGTGCCTTCAATGCACTGTCCTCCCCGATTTGATTGATGGCGTGTATAAGAAGATGCCTAAGTTAGGAAAAATTGCATCCTGCATTTCTTCAAGATTTCTGAGTGAACCCATGACCACCGAACGTGAGATTGATGCCTTGGTCAGAGAATTCGAGCAAGAGGGTTTGATCACCTGCTCTAATCGGCCACCTGCACTAGCTCACTGTGAAGACACTTCCCCAGCACCACCACGGCCGATGCAAACACGGTCTGCCAGGAAAAAGTCCACAAATGAAGTTCACACAAAGCACAACCAAGACCGGCAGCGACAAACAGGGAAAACACCAGCAGCTCATCCTATGGAGCCCTCTGGTTCTACACAGGCCCCGGCCGGGGGCAGGGAGCATATTCCACCACCACGGCCACCATATCTACCACCTGTTCGGCCAGGTACTGTGTTACCCCGTCGAAAAAAGCAATTTACATTAGCCACACCATCGCTGCCACAGGGAGTGCAGCTGATAGGCAGTATGACAGGGAAGATTGATCGGCTTAAGTATAGCGATCACGACACCAATGACCATGGCAAGTTTCCACAGTTTGAACCAGAAGAATACTTGCACTGCGTTAAGTACCCGGATCATAGGGTCACGCTACTGGAAGTGCAACCATGGGCTGTGGGCCTGGATAACGCTGGCCTACTCAAGATACTTAACATTCCCCATTTCGGTCGCGGCATACACGTGACTGTAGTGGCCAAGCAGTTACTAGCGCTGGTGCATGATGGCTATTTATGGATAGGGAACTAGCAAATTCCTATTGACACCGCCCTCATCCATAGGATCACAGGTTTACCCATGGCAGGACCTGATCCGGGAACTGAATTTCCATCCAAACACGACGATACAAAGCTCGCGTAAACCATGAAAGAGAGGTTTGGCCTGACAAAAGGGAAACGGGGGTACACACTTCCGCGATTCAGGAGCAGCCCATTCGATTTGCAGCTAAAATCTTAGCCTGCAAAATCATACGGAAATGCCGGCCAACTGAAGTACCTGCACCGGTTATCCGGATTGCTATGAACTGCGCTGAGGGGTATACTTATAATTGGGCCAGCTATCTTGCGAAGGAGTTTCTGGAGGATGCCCGCGATGCGCAAGAAAAAGGTAGACCTTTTCATTATTCCTGGCTTTTAATCCTTATTGCATTAGTGGGGTGGAAAGAACCCACTGAAGCCCAGTTTGTTGAAGTAAACCTCGGCATGCCAGGGGCAGCAAGGTATGCCTCCCTTTGGCTATCCTCAGATAAGGACGTTCAGCAGATGACGAACACTGTATTCGTCTTTTATGCTATGAGTATTCACTATGAGATTGTGCGAACAGCTCGACTTACCAATGAAGTGTTCTCTCAATACGAGGGAGTCACGCACTTTAGTGGCGATATGCATCATGTTTTCATTCAAGCTCGTGCAGATCCACAACGGCAATGCTTCAAATTACCCTATGTAGTCACCGAACCAGATATCAGGCGGATAGTTCAGCTCTGGCCAGCCGAATGGCTGAAAGATTTAGGGAAAAAACCCTCTATTCTGGTTCCCCCAGTTACCAATATTGGCACAGGTACTAGTCAGGCGCAGCAGCATAGCCCATTGGAAGATAGCGAAGACCTAAGTGATTCGCATATGGATGATGACGAACAGGGTGGAAACGGCGGAGAGGATGAACAGGATGAGGAGTTAGTCAAGACTATAACAGATCCTACCCCACCAACGAAGCGCAAGTCACCAGAAGTAGCTGAGGTAACCAAGCCACAGTCCCGCAAAAAGGTAAAAGCATCGAAGGACAAAGATATCGAGGAGGAAGCCACTGTCACGCTGGATTCACTGGAGCATGCTCTAGAACAGCTTACGACAGTGCTTACTAAAAAATGGTCAGAGTTTGCGGAACTGCATCTTGCCGGCCTCTCAAGTATCGCAAATAGGGTATCGGAGTTAAAAGAGCTCACCGCAAAATCAGCACCCAGTACTGCGACAAGTAGCACTATGGCACCCACGCAGCAGAATATTAGGCAATGGCCACCCAGGGACCCCAGGGACAGGTATCAAGCGCAACTCTTATACAGCCTGACACCGATTCTCGACCCTAGACGAATATAACCGCGGAGCTTCATTATACAAAGATTTCTATGTCAGATTTGCACCTCTGTCAGCTCGCGATTACAAAGGAGATCCATACCTGAACTCAAGTGTCACAAGTCCAATTGGATGACACCATCAAACAAAACAAAACCTTCACCGCACGCCTAGAAGAGATTGCACAACAGAAGAAACAGGCTGAACAGACAACAACTACGCTGATGCGAGCATTGGACGAGGCATGTCGGAGTCTTTCTGACTCTGACATACAGGAAGCAGAGGAACCAGGGCAGAGAATTGCTAAGCTGAGAGACTATGCCCAGCAGTCCCGTAGTGAGGTTGAAAGGATGAAGATAGAACACCAGCAACAGATTGCAGAACTTCAACTGCGCATTCCTCCTGAGACTCCACCAGAGGTCCGAGAACAGCGCCAGCAGGAAATCAAGGCTTCAGCATAAAAAATATCAGACAACGTGGCTAGTGTCGCAAAGCTAATGGAAGACAGCATAGAAGCATGGGCAAACCTACAGGACCATCCAGATATAGGGAAGATTCAAGAAACCATCAAGTTGCGCCAGGATGAGTTAGATGCAGTTAGAATAGAAATCAAGACGCTGCCACCTATGCAGAAGATGGCTAAAGTAAAGCGCAGCAAGGAACTTCAGCAGGAAATCGAGTCCTGCAGGACAAAGGTAACGATGCTGGAAAATGCGTTACAGCCCCTGGTTGATGAAGCATTAGAATTGAGCAATACTGCGGAGAGCCAGCTCAAAATTTTGAAGACCTATGACACTTTTGCGCAGGAAAAGGCTGACACAGACTCTTCTTCAGTATTACAGGAACTGGTGGAAAAGGAGAAAGCCGCTGATGAGATACTGCATAATCTCACCAGTCGCTTCCAGGCCCTCGCGTAGAAGATTCTCCCACCAGAGTCCTCGCAGAGTGTCCCAGGACGGGCCACTAGTGAGTCTTAGGGGCCTGTTGGGGCGTGTACCCTAAAGATTACTAGTTGTGGTAACTTCATGGCTATTGGTAAGCGGAGTTATGGGTCAAGAAAGTCTTAGGGGTGTCAGGGTAAGTCAAAACCCTCTTTTGTTGTAATAAACCCGTGGTTTAAATCCAGGGTTTAGGGTTTTTGGGTGCCCATGGTTTAAGACCATGGTTTTGTAAAAATGCGCAGTATAAATAAGCGCTTGTGTAAAGAAGATAGGTTAGGTTTTATGATGAAAGAAAGATTAAGGCGAAGCTAAGATCGGTTTTTGTAAGAAAAGGTTAAGTCCCAGCTATGTGCGTGGACGACCTCTGCAGCTGTGTGCGCAGAGGGTTTGTGTAAGGAACATTAAGGAACGACCTGCAGCTGTGTGCGCAGGGTCCTGCTGCTGTGTGCGTGGCTTTTTGAGGACTGAAAGGATCTGCAGCTGAGTGCACAGATCAAACTGTGGTTTTGTAGCAAGTTGAATAGAACACAGTTTGTGGACGTAGCCCCTACACTGGGGGTGAACCACGTTATATCTGGTGTTGTGGTTTCTTGTGATGTTTCTGTTCTGTTATCTTTTATGCATTAATATTGTATACATCTGATAAATTAGATCGCTGTTAATATTTAGCTTCGCTGTGAATTCCCTGTAGTGGGTTAAGCAAGTAACGACTGTTTATTAATCCATGAAGTTGTATGTAAATGAATGGTAAAGCTTTTATAGTATTGTTTAATAAGATTATTAAGGCTAAGGTACAGTAATCTCCCTCTCGGCTTGCAGAAACCTGATTCTGCGGCACCCCATAGCTGTTTCGGGTGAGACTGCAACCTGTGCGCAGGTTGTTGCCGAAAGGGCCAACACTGTGGGTCTTTTGTTGGTGCGACACAAAAGGTTTAAACCCGGGTCTGCCCTATTGCCCAACAAGAGTCGATCATATACAACTGATGATACAATAATGGTTGCCTCGATGTGAGGCTGAATACAATACTGATCTGGTACATTGGACCCATGGACTTCTCATGGAATGCTATATATCCATGAGTAACAGTCTGTTGGATCTAGAATGGTACATAGCTATGTGGACTCGCTGATTGAGAGTCAGAGTCTCTGTGGTACAAGTATGCTGCATCAATCATAAAGGTATATCGAAGCATTGTTGGGGCTTCTGAACACTGTCTCCAATGCAACCTGGAAATCACAAGGGACATAACCTATTTAGATCCCTCGAATAGACTCATCAATGTGCTAGAGTCAGGTGACATTCGGGGTCTTTGACCAAGTACTGTGCGGACCAAACCCTGTATGAATCTCAACAGTGCGATGATGTAGTTGGCGTCGAGCACATGAGAAACAACCATCTCGAGAGGCACAAAGGACTCCTCTCAAGTGGTCCAAGGAACTCATCAATGAGGTTAATGAAACCAGGATACAGGGACCTTTGGGTCTATCCTTTGGAATATATGTGTTGTCGTCAATGGAGGGAGACATGCCCCTAGTCAAGGAAATGATGTTTCCTTGACCATGAGCACAAGGGAAATAACCTAAAGGTGTGAGACAATCTATGAACTAACCCACTGAATGGGGGGGGGAGAGGGAGGGAAAGAATTGAACAAGGGTAGGGGGAGTGTGGTAGAATCAAACTTGCTTTGTTCATAGTATGACGACAGGGAAAACCAGGCAGCAAATGAAACTTGACTCATGGGAATGGGATCATGACTGTAATACCTGGAATGTTACTGTAGATGGGAAATACTTGGAGGAGGTGGACACTTTTGATATTGATGGGATGCAAGGAAGACACATTGCAGAGTACTCTGAACAAAGGCGACCCAAAGGGGGAATGCTGCCAAACTGTTTTCTGTGGGGTGGTGTCTAGGGACACCATTATGGTACGATCTCATGGATTTTTTACAAGCCCAAGAAGGTAAATGCTTGATGGTGCTTTCAATTTTAGAGAGTCTGAAAGCATGAAGAAGACTCCAGTGGGGGCTCTTTTTCATTGGTAGCCTCATGTGCCCAAAAAAGGATAAAAGTATACATAATAGAGCTCGCCCATCCTGTAGGGGATGAGGGACTTCTTTACCATTGGTAGTCCAATTAGGCGGGAAAAGGTTAAACCTATACTGACTGGACAGTCATTCAGATACTTTTATGAGCATGAATAAAACCATGTTTGCTCGGCAATCTTTTCTTGACGAGAAGGCTAGAAAAGAGCTTACTGACAACCCGTGGTGAGATTTTTCATAAAGTGCAGCCCCTCTGCCCGAGAAAGCATAAAAGTATGCAGAGGGGAACGGTCTTGGCTTGAGTGTGCCAAGGAATTCCTTTTCAATTGATGGACTACATGGTTTGAAAAAGGAGGTAAATGAGACGATGTAGACACCCTTTCCTATAATTTAGCGAGTGGGAAAGGAAGCAACCACGCTTGGCTATCTTTTCATTGTTTTAAGGAGTCAAAAAAGAGCTTAAATGAAACTCCAGTATGGTCAACTGATTGCGGTATCACAAGTGGTGCCCCATGTCGAGACGGTGGACATTGGTCCATAGATCATTCGTGCAGTATGGACGGAGTAGAAGCCTCTCAAACATACCAATACATGTGTGGGATAGATCGCAGCAAAGGCTCGTGATTCGGTGTGATAGAGGCACGCAAACCGAGGTGGATATCAAACAGAGGTCAGGAGAGCATGTGTGTGTGTTGCGGTGGATAGACTTGACTACATGTGATGTGAGTGCAAGTCCAGGGGCAACTCTATGCCAAATACATGCAAGAAAAATAAATCATTTTATGGACAGTGGTCCAGAGGTCCGCATAAGGTGCGGTGAATAGAAAAGACAACTATGTGTTAAAAATACAAAACAAAACTAAAGAATGGTAACCCTTAATGGGCGGTGTCCCAAAAACTCGCATGAGTAGCGGCCAAGAGGTGTGATACAAGTACAGGTCCATAGACACTCACATCATCATGTCATGGCTCGTGAATGGAGGTGACTTGTGAGAAATGGACCTGAAATTAATTTGTTAAACATGATACAATGGTCTCATAACGAGATGGAAATTTAAGCCCAGAGGTGTGAGAGGTGCCTCGAACCGGTTCCGGGTGACTTTGGATTAGCAGCTAATGGTGCTGCCCCTAACTTGCGGTAAAAACTTGTTGAAAAAAATAAAGGGAAAAAACTACGCTATAAGGGACTCATAGTGGTTATATCAGGCATAGACTATCTTAAGGTGGATCCTGTTGCACAGCTTCTTCAAGAGTTGATCATCTGAGTCAGCAAATAGGTATGCCTCCTTGCCGAGACAAAGGTCATTGGCAAGGCAGGGTGATGGAATCTGGTCTTTTATGGGAAGAACCAATTCCACACTATGGTTTAAAGGGAATGGGATAAAACTGAAGGCGGTCTTACATATATCTTCGTCATCATGTAAGTGGTGCTGGGATAGATCAAGTGGATTTTCCACAGACGATGCGACGAAAGGGAAACTGGTGCTAGAGATCTTGTAGATGCTATTGGTTGTGGTTTTGGTTGCCTTGCCCCCAGTCTCTGTTGGAGGAAGAGGGGCAGGCCTGGAGATGAGAGGAATCTTTGATGGACCTAGAGGTAGGTGCAACATAATATCAATTGGATAGACATGAGTCAACACATCTTAGGGCCTCAGAGGTAGGGTATGTGGTTCAAGGTACCACACAGGATCTCCTAGTCTTAAATCCTGTAGATTGAGGGTTTCCAAGGAAGACTTACTCACAATCCAAGATGGTAGGAAAAGGAAAAGGAAAAGAACACGGAAAAGGATCATGTTTATCAGGAATGAACCCCAATGTTTCCCTAGTAACTGAGCTCCAGGTTGCAACTGAGTTTGTAGCTGTGGCTGGGGAAACAATGGAAGAGGCAGGTCTAATGTACCGTCAGTGATGGTGGAGACAATACGGTCAGTTGAACTGGACATCATGTAAATGGACATGGTGTCTGAAGAAGGAGGTGGGGGGTGGAATTATTCAATCAAGGTGATTTCAGACTCAAGGGAATGTTGATGGAGGTCAGCTAGAGCCATTCGAAATTCAAGCAAGTCTTGGCAATCATGAGAATAATGGCCATACAAGCCGCAAAGGGTGCAAGCATGGTTTGTTCTCAATGCCTTGTTCCTGATTATCGGTGTAGTTGGGAGTTCAACCACGATGATGTTTTCATTTGTATCCATGGCATCCAAATGCGCATGGATCATGGGGATTTCAGGGAAATTTTGAGTTGGATGGCCCTGTTGCTCGCAGACGGCGCAAGGCAGAACTTGTCACGGTTCTACAGTGGATTTGGCATTCTTTCCCTTGGCCCTTTTTGGGTGGGGCAGTGCGGGTCTAGGTGCAGGTGTGACGGTTGGCTTTTGTGAGCCGGGTGGAGGGTGAGACTCCACCGTGATGGGTTGCACCAGGGTTAAAACAACCTGCGGCATTGGTGGTTGAGCTGGTGGATCGAGATACCGTACCTGAATTCCCAATGTGAAGTTAGGTAGGCTTAAGGTGGTCATTACCGGCTTGCTCATGACCCAGGTGGGGGAAAGAGGAAGGGAATCGTGTGGACTGGTGATGAGCCTAGATAACTCCCTGCTGGTTGCATGTGTGGATGCAGTTGTGGTTGCAGCTGCGGGAAATGTTGTTGCTATGGATGATGTTGCGGCTGCTATTGGTGTTGCAGGTACAGATGGTGTTGGGGTTGGGGTTGGGGTTGTGCTTGTTGTTTGGGTGCAGCGATGCCAGATGAGACCATGCATAAGTCCGCAGTCTCATTTTGTGTCTGTGGTGGTGAGATGGAGGGGAAAGGAGCTGTCACGGTGGGATCGACAAACAACCCAGGGCCCACATTCAACAATGGGTAGGATGGTGTGTTGTCAACCATAGTGTTGATTACAGGGACAACACTAGCATGTGTGGTCGCCCCCTATGGCTCAATGGTGGTGATGGTAGGGATAATGTTGGCAGGTGCCGTTAACCCATGTGGATCATTATAAGTGAGCTGATCAACCGTCACAATCTTCCTTTCGTGGGGGAACATCATGATACAGAAGAGAGTTGATGCGACTGCTCTCATGGCATACATATAAATTCTCTCGAGGAGAAGGTTATAGTCCAGTTGAGCATTGACAACCTCTATGTCGATAAGCACTGTCTTCTTGGCTAATGTGATGGGGACATGGGGGAGGATTCCTTGGGCTTTATTGGGATGTCCATCATAAGCCCCCAGAGTTGTGGAGGACGGTTGCAGAATTGGTGATCCAAGTTTCTGCCAAACCAAGGTAGACATAACGCACATGGATACCCCCTCATCCACTATGCACCAGTGCGCAACCAAATTCTGGATGGACACTGAGATTTAAAAGGCGATGGTCGATGGCATGTGCAGTTCTCCATTCTCCATGTTAAATGTGATCAGCTTGGAGTTGGAGGGGTCGACTGCCCCAAGGGTGGCTAGTAAGGATTTCCGCTATGTTGGGCATGTTTTAAGTACCTCAAGAGCGGACATGGCAGTTGGATTTTGGGCCAAATCATCCACAATGCTATAGCTGACTACAGCTCTAGCCATGGCGTTATTGGAAATTCTGTGTATGGGGGGGCATGAAAATGGGGGTAATTGAAGAGGTAGGTTGACTATTTTGGATGTTGATGTTGTTGATGTGTCAGCAGGTTCGGTGGCGGTACCATACTGATTTCATCTGGTTTACAAGTTGACCTCTTCAGTCGTCATGGCTAGCAAGTGGTGAACACCTGTTTCAGCCATGGGAGGTGCCCCTGGAGCGTTGGTATTGGGTTAGGGAGGGGGTGTGATTTCCACCAATCCTTGGACTGGTAGCGGGTTTTGAAGCACCATAGGAGGAGGTTCTTGTGGTGCTGGGTTTGGTTGGGCTTGATTTACAGCATTGGCATCCTGTTGAACTTCGTTCGGAATGGCTTGCTTTGTGCGACCCATGAGGGGACACTCAAATGTGTAGTGCCCATAAACATCACAGAGTGTGCATGGTTGGTTTGTGTGCAATGGGGCGTTGCATCTTGGTGCGTTTGGTCGTGGGGGGTTTTGAGCTGGTTGGTTCGCCGCAGCATTGTTGGGAGGGTTCAGTTGTTGACCACCTCTCTGTGGTTGGTTATTGGCTTGGTTTCAAGGCCGATTATTTCTAACTTACCCTTGTTATTTGTTGGGGGCAGGGTGGTTGGGACGATTTTATTGTGCGAACACTAGTCCGCACAGAGCAGGTGGAGTGGGGGTGGGGGCTTGAACCGCTTGCACTAGTGGTGCATAATAGATTTGTCGGGGTGGCAATGCCACAAATGTGGGCATTTTCCCCACATACTGCTATGTTGGCCAAGCCATGGCCTAAGTCTGCTGTGGTGGCGCAGGTTGTGCATAGGAAGTTGTTGCTCCTGATTGGGACATCATTCTTGCATAGTCCGGAGCTTGGTTTTGGTAAGCAACATTAGCAGTGTTGCTTGGTTGAGATCGAACTATAGGTGGGGTCAGTCGGTGTTGTGGTTGTTGGGAGACCGATCCTATGATTCCATCTGCAGGATGGGATGCCCCTAGTGCATCGCGGTAGGAGGTACTCAGACGGGGAGTGTCTGGAATGATAGTGTACAGATATCCAGACTGAGCATAGATCAAGTCAAACTATTAAGCTTTCAGTATGGCCTCTTCTTTGGATTGAGGATGTTCGGATGTGACATCCTTTGCTATGGGTGAGAGTAAGGTCTTAAAGGACCAATCCAAGAAGATCTTGTCGTCAAAATGGATTTTGCATAGGCTACGGTGTCGCCGCCACTCATGGATATGGTCGGTTATATGAGTGGCAGTGTTTTAACAGTAGGATAACAGGATCTCCACCCCCTTGTCATATCTCATGGGGATTTGGAAATACTGTAGGAACACGAAGGATAGGGAGTTGAAGTCCAGGTAGATGGCCTGCGGTAACTCAATGTACCATTTGGCCGCACCACCTATAAGGGTGCGTTGGAATAGCCTTAGCCTAATGGAGTCGTCTATGATGCTGTTGGATGAGCACCATAGATGGAATGTCATAATTTGGTTTTGGGGACATTCCCCTGCCTTGCCTTCAAACTTGGGGATGTCTAATGGAAGCTTAGTTGGCATGGGTGGCCAGAAAGCTTGGTGGCAGATGGGGTCATTTGTTAACCGAGCCAAATCAAGCAGGTTAAGACGAGCCATGAATGGCATATTTGACCCCAGGTTCATGTTGGATAGAGCTGCGATAGTGGTGGGATTTGTAGGTGCATAATGCATCTGCACAGCTGGGGGCACTTGCGGTGGCACCATTGTGGGTGGGAAAATGCCCCCAAGTGTTGTGGGGGGGACAGTATGGGTGGCTGGGACATTGTCCCCATGTATGAAAGTAGGGGAAATGTAAGTGGAAGGTCCATTGCCCCCCTGTGTGGCAGGAGGGGCATTGTAGGTGGAGGAACCGCTGCCCTCATGTGCTGCAGATGGGCCAGCTTGGCTGGTCACTATGGGTGGTGGCAGCTGACTGATGAAAGTGTGCATGGCTGTACTTGGGCCACCTGTAGGGTTGTTGGTAACAAGTTGTGGTGTGGACATGGGTCCACTTGCTATGGCTATGCCAAAAAATGGATCTAGGTTTGCACTAGCCATGGAGCTTGATGGTGCAGTATGGAGGTTTGGTTCAGACTGATATGGGTCTGAATCTGAATTAGAGGTTGTGTAGCCTTATGATGGTGTGGGATATCACTGAGAATGGTTTCGTCGGTGTTGGTTAAGTGTTCCAAATGGTGGTGGTTCGCCTCTGAGGCATGAGGAAGAGCGTGGAGGATCAATTGTGTTAGATTTTATGTATGAAACTCGTGGGAATGATGTTTGGACCCTGGTTTCAGTGGCTTCCTATTGGTTGTAGGTGGTCACTCGACCACCAAGATTGCTAGAAGAAAATGCTTGTTTTTTTTCTCACTGATGTTTCTACTCAATTAGAAGGGGTTGTTGCCCGTTTTGCTTGGCAATTCCTCTCAGCAGCCAGCTACTTTGGGGTTTCTGTGGTACTCCTCATAATGAGTTTCTGGGTAGAGCCCAAGTACTTCCCACAGTTGAAGCAGTCAGGGACTTATGTCCTCAAAGACTGTAGATTTGTTTGTACTTAATGTAAATTGATAAATTTTAAGGCTCTCTCAGCGTCATGAACTAAGTTGGGCTGATTACTTGGTATGGTGTATTTGTTTTTATGTTTTTCAGATATTTGGTAGCTGCAAATGGTTTATGAATTCATCATATTGTTGTTGTGTATGCAGGCATTGAATAATCAGAAATTGTGAACAAATACAGTTTTTAACCCTGAATTTTTATGGCCTAACTAGATGACTACCTCACACTGATATTCCTCTTCAACCAAGAGAAGGTGCTGGGGTATCAACACAAAGGGACTAATCCCATCCGTAGATCCACATGTCACCTTCCGGATGCAAGGTTGGTTAATAGGGAGGACGCTTAGCGCCATGAGGATCCCTCCTTCTCTACCCACTCTAACTTCTAGGTCATCTGGTTTTAATGGTTTAGAAAAATACTCAATGAACGGCCTAGATCTATACGAGCTTGCCCTTTTTCGTATCCCAGAATACCCCGGAGGGTGATGACTGGGTAGAGGAGGAAGGGTAAGCAAGACAATTAGTTTTTAGGTTGATTTTAGTTAAGCTACATTCATTTGATTAATCCATTAAAATTTACTTAGAATTTCTACATTGTTTGTAAAAGAAATTGCATAAAATTGAAACAAAAACTGAAATTGAAGTAGTGTACTGGATAGAGGTGGCTGAGCCACACTAACAGTCTCGATAAAAGAAAATAGTGAAGCCCAAAAATGGGTTCTGCACCTGTAAAATTCCCGTTTTTGCGAAGTGGATTTTGATCAAACCCTGAGGAATACCTCAAACGGTTGAAAACCAATTCAGAAACGGGCCCTTTTTCCCCTCATCGCGGGAAGATTCACAAATGGCTCAATTGTTTGGGAAGAAAATGAGCCCGAACACAGGTGAATTTTCAGAAATTCGGTTTGGCCGTTTTTGCATAGTTGAGTGATTTGCAAATCATAGAATGGCCAATAGTAACTGGTACTATGGCCAAATGGGCTTGGATTGGCCTTGAGGAGGCTCAATAATAACTAGAAATGTAAATAAACAAGAATCTAAGCTAGATTTAACAAAAAACTAAACTAGGGAAAAAAATAGAACTAAAAACTAAAACTTTGAAAAATAAACCCAGGGATCCTGTGGGATCAACCTCGTATGGTCGCCAGTTCTGTAGCCGAGATTTCTCCTTGCTACAGGGCAGGAATGGATCCCTTCCATCTATAGGACAGAAGGGTAGGTTCATGTGTGGAAATGCAGAAAAGAAAAGCGCGAATGAAACTAGATAGAAATAAAAGCAAAGATAGAGACACCTATGCACATAAGGTTATGGGTTAAACACCTCCGAGACCCTACATACAATAATGGAGACCTGCAAGAACATGTTAGGCCATAAACTTGCAAGCAAATAGATGTTAGGAAAACTCAAATAAACAAAAAAAAAAAAAAATTATACCTCTTGGTGGAAATGGGCCACCATGCCCTAGCTTGGAGAAGGACCTCTCTCTTGGCAATGGGGGAGCTACGGCTCAAAGGGAAGATGGATGAGAGGGAGTGTGGGTGGCTTGAGAGGCAAATGGTCTCAAGGCATCCACTTGAGAAAAATAGTAGTATGCAAGGGAGGAATGTTTTAGAGTGACCCCCACCCCTCCTTTTATAGCTTTTTGGGGGACTTTTAGGGTTTTAAGCCCTTAGTCAGGGCTTTAGCCCCTTTCACCCTAACTTTAGCTCTTTTTAGGGTTTTAGGCTGCTTTGAGGGTTTTAGCCCCTTTTTGGAGGTTTTATCCCCTAGGAGAGTTATTTAGGCTCGTTTTGGGTGTTTTTAAGCCATTTTACTCATTTTTAAGCCTTTCTGAGGGTGTGGGGGTCTAATGGGGTGTTACGAGGGTCATGAATGGGTGTCCTTGGGTGGTGTAGGCCATGTAGAGATAACTGAGGGATTTTTTGGGTTAACAATAATAATGTATCTTTATGCAAGCATACTTTGATATAATAGCATAATCATCCATGGAAAATATATCTCTGCAAACTCTTTCCCAAATAACATCAAAAGATTCAATGAAATATGCATTATGTGTAGTTTCCATATCATGAATAAAACCATGAATCTTTATCCCAATTTTATGAAGAACCTTCAAAAACATTTAACAAATATCACGAGGATCTGAAATATCATAATATATATCATACAAAGCATAAAATATTAGAGGTATGGTGTCTCCATGAGCGAATGGATCCGTAGGAATATATGAGTGAGCAACTAGATCACAATTGCAATTGACTGAACCTAGAAGGTATGGAGACTTGAGATTCGAACCATGGGTGGTGAAGGAAACTCCAGACATATGGAAAAAAATTCCTATGAAGGCCAATGATATGGCTTTCCAACCAATGAAAGACATATAAGACATAACAACAACGTATACAAAAGACATAGTATTGGAAACTAGGCAATTTTCTAAATTTCCAACTAGTGTACTTGAGGGTTGATGGGTCTTTTGGTCATGAGATGTTTGGGTAAATTAGTCAGTTACTGTAATAGGATATATTAGCCTGTATATCATCTTAAGAATCATAAATGGAAGGATCTGAATGGATTTGGGAAGATTTTTTAGAAGGCACATCAAAAGCTAGTGAAAAATGACTAGTTTTGGGAGGAGGCTTTGATGAACTAACTGGGAATTTTTTCAAGGAATGGATAGAGGTTTCATGTTATGATATATCATAATGTGAATCATAAATAGAGCTATAATAAACAAAGAAAATAGAATTGAGTTTTACCCATGCACACAATGCATGCTCAGCCTTACCATTTCCTTGTTTGCGCTTCCATCTTTTTGCAAATTCTGGAAGATCAATGTGGTTCTCCTCAAGGAGTGGTCATGATGTCCATTTTATTTCTGAAGAAATATCTCTCAAGATGTGAGCCTCTGAAATAATTACATGTGGGTCTTTCTCTCTTGTTTCTCTTCTTGGATTCCAAGCTCCCATTAGTAGAACTAGAGATTTCTGAACTTGATTCCTTCTTCTGTTTCTCCCTTTGCTTCAAATATTTCTTCTTGCTTTGGGATTGATTTGAGACACTAGAAGAAAGAGCTTGATCATTGGATTTGATTATGGTACCCATTTGTATGAGCTTGTCTTTCTCCTGAGTGAAGGACTCCATGAAATCTGCCAGTGCAGGCATCTTCTAATTTCTAGTTGTAATTTTGCTAGAGTAAAATATCAAAACATACTCCAGCCCCAACTTAGAAAGGATGGACAAGATAAGATGATCATATTTATTCTCTATGGCACATTGTTTTAGCTGAATTTCTAGTGCTTTAAACTTGGTAAATAATTCTTCAATGGTCTCTGAGTGAGCTAGGCTCTATGAGATTAGCTCATTCTCAAGATGATGACCTCTCATTTCATCTATCTTCCCGAATAGTGACTCAAACTTGAACCAAAATTCATTCGGTGTGCCAATAATTTATATGTGGAAGATAAGTTCTCTTGAAGTGCCAAGGCAGATCATGTTGAAGGCCTCATCAATCCTATTGAAATACTTAGCTTTCTCCATAGCAGAATTTTGCTCGTTCTCAGTTCCCATCGTGACACGGTAGAGGCCCTTGGACCTCAACTGGATGACCATCTTAGACTTCCACTCAAAATAATTGAATGGAGTAACCATATCTCAAGTTTTATCCATTCTTCCTATGCAACCTGTGAAAAAAAAAATTTGTTAAACATGCAAAGCAAACACTCAAGTTTTCAGGAAATATGGCCTAAACAACAACTCAAACCTCAGAAGATTTGTTTTCGAGATCCAAATAGCTCTGATACCATGTAATAATGTACTTCTTAATAAAATCTATGAGCTAGAACAATGTTCACACATGAATCTTTTGACAAAATGTGCAAAAGAAACAATCAAAGAGATAGAAAATACATGGAATAACACATGTGAATGGTGCTAATTTTTGATCATATTATTATCATACATCATTTATATGTTATGTTAGACATTTATAATGCATTGGATAAAATTCGAGTGGCTCTGGTATCCAATTGGAAAAGTACAAGTGTCATGATGAAATTTGACCTCAATCCCCTCTAGGTGGACCAATAGAGCAAAAAATCATCCCAAACAGTCACGAATTGTTGTGTGGACGTGGTTGATGTGACATGGGGTCATAATAACACCTTGGTATTCATGGGTGTGGAAAAATAGGTGGGTTAGAGGCTCTAGGTGGTATTAAATGCACCAAGTCAGCCGAAAATTGGACAAAATCTCCCTATAGTGCTCTTGGTCAACAAAAATGTCCACATTCAATGAATGGGAGTGCACCAAAAATGATGAGGGTCCACATGTAGATGCTTTCCTGAGCTGGAGCGCTCATGTGGATGTGCATGCACCAATTTACCTGTTTATTGGTCCAACTAAGCACCCGAAGTCCAAAAATTTAGTGTATTGATGTAAAAATGCAAAAAATTTGACTGAGGTTTTAAACTAAGGTGATAAGAATGTATTATTTCTCTTACAAACATATCATCCAACTGCACCTTAGAGCCACAAAACGGTAAATAAATTTGTCCTTCATTGACTAACTAACAAAGGAAATGATAGCAAGTGTGAACATGTTTTCTTTTTCTATAAAATACATTATACTTGGACAACTGTATTGTAGAGTTATTATCACACAAAATAGAAGTTGGATCCATTTTAGTGTTCCTTGTATCCTTAAAAAGTCTTCTTGTGCAAACTGCATGGAAATTTGTTGTGTTGACTACAACATACTCTGCTTCTGCAGAAGACATGTTGACAATGGGTTGTTTATGAGATGCACAAGAGATCAGATTTCATTTTCCTATCATCAATACTTCTTGCAAAATCACTGTCAGTGTACCCTATCAGAATATTTTCTGGGATGATTTTAAAGAACCATACTTATTTAAAAGTGTATAAATGTTGGCGAATGTTACCTATTCTTAAAACACCAACTATAAAATGTTTGGCTATATTTTTCAAAAACAAATTTAATTTCCAAGGATTTTTTATTGTTTATATAATAAATTGGCGATTTTTAGGGTGAGGAAAGTTTATCCCATCAAAATTGGGAGAAACAGAGCTTCAAAAATTACAAAATGGCGAATATGTTTTTGGAGAAATCCCCCTAAAAATATCCCATGGGATAAATGTCGCCCCTAAAATTATCCCTGAATTGGAGTCTAACAAAGGACATATCCAAGTGTTCCTGTAACATATCTCATAATTCTTTTTTTCTGAATTTCTAGTGAAAGTCTCAGGCATAATCTGTAAATCTATAAATAAGGCTAACATCATATATCGAATCAGGTCTAGTTGCAGTCAAATACATTAAAGTTCCTGCCATTCTTTTATAGAGTAAAGAATTTACTATTGGTCCATCATCACTCTTTGTTAACTTAGTTCCTAGAGAAATGGGGGTTTCTATTGGTTTACATTTATCCATTTAGAATATCTATAAAATATCACTAGCGTAGTTTTGGTGACAAATGAAATACCTTGATCAGCTTGAGTAACTTCTAGACTAAGGAAGTACTTCATCAGACCTAGATCAGTCATTTCAAATTCCTTTTTCATGACTGTCATGAATTCTTCAAGCATTAAATTAATAGTGTAAATTATGTCATCAAGATAGAGACATACAATCAACATGTTACTTTATTATTCGATTTTTACATATAGAGTGGGCTCATTGTTTCTTCTGCTGAACCCATTATGGATGAGATAGGATTCAATCCTACTATACAAATATCATGGAGCTTGTTTTAGACTATGCAAGGAATTTTTTAGCTTAAACACTTTCTATTCATGACCTTTGACAATATATCTATGTGATTGGTCTACATAAACTTCTTCTTCAAGAATACCATTGGGAAAGGCATATTTCACATCCATTTGATAAGCAGGAAACCTATTTTGTGTTGCAATGGCAAGTACAGTGCTAATGGTATCCATCCTTGCTATAGGAGCAAAGGTTTCAAGATAATAGACACCATATGTATGTGTATATCCTTTGGAAGCCAACCTTTCCTTATGTTTTTCGAGCTCTCCTTTTTCATTTAGTTTGGTCTTATAGACCCATTTGAATCCAATGATGGTTTTGTCTGTAGGGATATCAACAAGATCCCAAGTCTGGTATTTCTCAATAGAATCAATCTCTTCATTCATTGCTTGTACCCACTATACATCCTTTACTACTTCATCAAAATATGTGTGATGATAGTAAATAGAGCAGACTAAAGTTGCTCATCAATAACAAGAGTCTACTCATATAACTCTCTCAAACTTCTTGTTTTCTGGTTCTAAGATGGACTATCTACTGGCGTTTATTCTTGTTTAGGGTTGTACTTTGAATCTTGGAAGTCATATAGGTAGATCTGAAAGATTTGAACTTTTTTGTTGTTGTAGGTCTAAAGGATTACTCCAACATTTGTCTTCAAGGAACTTCGCATATATGCTCACCACAATATTTTTCATGATACGATTATACAACTTCTAAGCCTTGTGGTGTTTGTTGTAACCAGTGAAAATGCACCACTCCCTCTTCTTATCTAGCTTTATTCTAAGTGCAATAGGTACATGAACAAATGAAACACAACCAAAAAAATTTAGATGTGATACACTAGTCTTAATGTCTCTCCAAACTTCTTCAGGAATCTTGTCTTGGACACTCACTGTGGGTGATCTGTTGAGCAAGTAGATTGAGCATGCAACAAATTCAACCCAATACTTATATGATAGGTTCTTGTGAGACATCATCCTACATGCCATGTTCATAATGGTTATATCATTTATTCATCAAATCCATTCTCTTGTGGAGTGTATCTAGTGGTGAAATGTCTCTGGATGTCATTCTTCTTGTAGAATTTCGTAAACTCATCTGAATCATATTCAGTTCCACCATCCGACTTGAGCACTTTACTAAAGTTTCTGGACTACTTCTCAATTATGGCCTTGAACTTTTTGAACCTGGAGAAGGTATTGGATTTGTTGTTGAGGAAATAAACCCATATTTTCTTGCTAAAATCATCAATAAATTTAATAAAATAAAAGCTACCTTCTATGGATTGGGTTTGCATATGTCCACATAGGTATGTATGAACTATCTCAAGATGTCATTTGGCTCATGATGTAGAAGTGGGTAATTTGTCCCTTTGATGTTTCTAAATGATACAATCCTCACATGAGCTAGATTTTTCATGTATACCTAGTAACCCCTTGACCATGGATTGTTTTTGGAGGAGATTGAGACCCTTGAAAGAAAGATGACCGAATCTACAATGTCATAACTAGGCTTAATCTAGACTAGAAACCATATGGGATACATACTATGGAAGGTTGGCACTTCTCAGACTGAGAGGAAATATTTTGTTCTTTGTCATTTCAACTTTATCTATGAGTCTTATAATAGGGGTTTTATCATAAATGACATAGTATTTATCATAAAATAGAATAGCATACACGTTCTAAAGTAATTGAACTATACTAATAAGATTTACATTTACGTGTGGTGCTTAGAAAACCTCATGAATAAACTTCTTTTCATTTTTTTTTGTAAATACAGGAGCATTACCTTTTCCTTTTGCTGGAACCAGAAAGTCATCTCCTAGCTTGATATTTGTGAGAAGAAAGGGATCCAAAGTAGAGAAAAGTGACTTGTTAATTGTAATGTGATTGTTTCAACCTCTATCTAGTAGCCATAAATCTGAGTTGCAATTTTCTTCAGTTGCTCTATAGGAGAGGAACATAACCTCTAACAATCCTTCTTGTTCTTCTTTAGAGGAATTGGATCTGGCATTGTTCTTGTCTTCTTGCTTCTTTCTTCATTCTCGACCATATTTCTTGCAGTAGTTACACTAAATATTAGACTGATTGGTCCATCTCTTATCTCTTCCCCGATGACCTTGAGAGTTGTGAGAGTTCTATAGGTGATATGAATGTTTATGACTAGTTTTGTGCTCTGTATGAGGATGCCCTTGACCTCTTCTTCCTCTACCTGGGCCTCCTCTTCCTCGACCTCTTCTAAGGGAAGTGTTGGTGATGAAAGAATTGGTCAACGACTCTTCTTCTTGATTGCGCTGAGTTTCATGATATAGAAGGAATCTAGTCAATTCTTTTAGGGTGAACTAAGAAAAATGTTTTTCTTCTTCTATGGAAGTCACTACCATAGAAAATTTCTTCATGAGACACCTTAGAATACTCTAAACAACTACCTTTTTTTCTAGAGGTTCGCCATAGGTTTAAAATAGAGTTAAAATGCTCGAAATGCTAGTCATAAATTCATCTACATTTTCAGTTTTCGTCATTTTCAATCTTTCAAACTGATGTCGAAGAGTTTGCAATATTACCATTTTTAGTCAGTATGTTCCCTTGTAGGAAGATGCGAGCATAATCCAATCTTGATGTGAATTGGTAGCTCCTAAGTTCCACGAGAAAATGGACTCCTCGATGTAACTTTGGATCAACCATTTGGATATGAGATCTTGGTCTCGGTGAGATTCTATGGTATTCTTATGGGTGTTACTCATTGTTTCAAGATCATTTGTATAAGGTTATTTGAACTCAGTTTCAGCCATATCCCAAGATTTGTTGAGCTAGGGAAACATCTTCATCTAGATAGAGAAAAACTCATAGTTTCGAATAATAAGCACAGGTCCATATATTTTCTTCAGATTGCAGGTGCTTGTGCTGGTCGTAACCATATTCTTATGATTATTTTCTCAATTAAATTGGATCTATAGATCTGATAGATGATCTGGTCCTTTAACTCAGTGATTCTCCTTGTATAGCTATCACAAGGCGTCACTTTTCCTTTGGATAAGATGTGTCACTGATGCTATTTCCCTTAAGACAAGGTGTGTCACCAACACACTTTTCCTTTGGAAAAGCTCTTTCGATGGTGTTAGTGACACTCTTTTCCTTCATGCAAGGTGTGTCACCGAAACACTTTCTCTTCAGACAAGGTACACCACTGACAAACTTTACCTTCAGGAAGGGTGCGCCAATGAGTCACTGACACTCATTTCCTTCAAGTAGGGTGTGTCAGCACTCCAAGAGAGAAGAAAAAGGAAAAATCCATTTGATTCCTCGATGTGTTTCAACTTTTATAACAACCTCCGTGTGAGTGTGCTTTACACTATGTGAAAAGGCTTAACCATGTCAAAAGGAATAGATCAGGCCATACACTCTGATACCATGTTAAAGATTAAAGAATAGAAGCAAAAGATGATGGAATACACAACGGGGATATTGTTTGACTTCTCATTATTAGACTCAGGTATTTATAAGATTACATCACAACAATACCATGGGCCAATACTATGGGCCATAAAATACTATGGTTCAACAACCAAGATATGGTGACCAAATCAACTACCCAACTAACTGACTAATTAGTGATGCATTTGACGAGTGAGATTATATTTCTTAACAAAATTTTATATGGAATCCATATTCAATTTACTATGGAAAAGTATTGCTGAAGGTAAAATATTTGTTGAAGTTTATGAAAATGTATTGGAAGGGTCGATAACAACGACATGTAAATGTTATATTTAGATCACAACCGAATAATTGTTAATCGGGGTCAAATTTCCTTACCATATGTGTAACTATTATTTACTAATGAGATTTGTTGGTTTTAATCCTGCTTGCTTCAGTTGCATGTGCTGAAAATTGTGAGATGCGTCGATGATGGTGGTGGTGGAAGGATTCGATAGTGGTCATAGGGAAAAATCCTAGTACCAAACAGTATTGAAATTCAATGCTTGCACATCCCACCAATTATATTCTTCTCAGCTTTCAAATTCCTATGAAATATTTTGTATTTGTCCAAAAATGAAAGTTATCTAAGGCTTATAAGCATAGACAAATAGACCACCTGCAACATTTTCCTTTTTTCCCATCACAATACAAAAAATCCCGCAAGAAACCCACTTAAAGACCGAAAACGAACACTCACAGATTGATGCACAAATATGACCCTCAAAATAACTCATTCCCAACGATTCTTAGAAGACCTCCTAAACATGAAACTCACTATGAAATTTCGATGCAAAATAGTAGAAACCCTCATAACAAATTACTCCAGTACAACCATTAGAAGGAAGAGACGAGAGACCCCAAATTCTTACTGCAATTCATATGTTACACGAAGAATATGATGTGAATGAGCTTACTTTTCCCAAAAAGCAAGACAAAAACAAATTAAATAAATACACTCTATAGTTTCTAAACTATCAAAGAGAAACTGAAAAAAAAAATACACATTCATATTCAAAACCCTACAACTTACAAAGTTTTCTTCCTTTTCTCAAACTTCATATTCTCCACTACTTCTGTAAACCTTTCATTTTTCTGATCACAACAACTACTACAGAGGAGGATCTCATGCCATTTCATTACATTATTTGTTCGATTGCTATACACAATTGACATAAAACAACCATATATTGCAAATACCTAGAACGAGAACACCACAAATGGGACCTTCATTAAGCCTATTAAGAGGGATACCAAAAACCACAGTTGTCAATAACAAGAAGACAATGTAAAAAAATATGTTAAAAAAATTAACCCTTACGAGCAATATCAATACTTAAACAAGGAGGGTTGCTAAGAAGCAAGTCCCGGCCCTAAGTTATATTTCATTCAGTTTGAGAGATTAAGTTTCCACTTGTATAGCATTTGAATTGATAGAAGAAGATCAATAATTCAAAGTAGCATGTAAAAACAAAGTTTTGAAGCTTAAATGGATGGAAGTTCAGATCTAGTGGGAAATATTGACAACCAAAGCAAGTTATCTCATCAAAACTTGATGTGTGAACTGTAAACACATCTCCATATCAACTTGGTCTAAAACATGGGCCATGTTTGTGGACCGCACTTGGCAATATTTTGAATCTGGTCTCTTTGTTGTTGGTGCTAGGAAGCACTTTGCAATCTATTAATTATGACAACTGGCGGTGTTTTGCATGCAACATGCAAATGGTGTACTACTACCAATTACTATCAGTATGACTTGTTTTTTTTCCCATGGGTGACCCTCTTAACAATTGAGGAATAATTGGTATCCTGTCCTCACTTTCATAAATTCATAGAACTTTCATGACTACAAAACATGTTACTGCTTTATAGCAGAAAATCAAGGATTTAATCTCTTTTTCTATTTTAGAAAATGGAATTAAATATTTTGCAGAAAACAATCAATAAAATCAAACTGATGCACTGATTTTGATGAATAGGTGAACATGTGATCCCTTCTTTGAATCTCTGCAAACTAATAGTCCTAAAGGAATTCTGATGAGATGGATCTAATGGGACAAAGATATCAAAACTTTGTGGTAGTCTTCTTCATAACATGACAAATTGGCAGGAGTATCTTATAAATAATTGATCTGGTGAAATGATGTCAAGTTTCCATTTTTTTGGCATCTCTAGTAGTGATATGCTTGACGTAACCTTCATACTGCAACAAGTTAAAAATTCGGGTAAGCTAGCATAACAAAATTTGGAGATTCCTTGGATCATAGTTTCGAGACATTTGATGTTCTCAAGAAGTCTGTGACTCAATCCTTTGATCCATGAAAATGTGTTTTCACAAAGTTCCTAGAAACAGAGTTTGATAGATGATTTGGTGCATGCAACTTCATCATGGAAACCCTAAGTAGCAACAACAAGTAACTGGTGGTGGAAAATGGACTTCATTTAACAAACCAAGTCAACCACGCATCATAATGTACACCTGTATACACATAACCACTCATGGAGAAGACTTGAAAATAACTAAAATATAGATTAAATCGGCTTGGGATTCCATGTGATTAATTTGGTTTACCTGCAACTAGGTACTGCACGTAAGCTAATTTCATCAATGATTGAGAAGATTACTCCAAAAGGTATGGCTTATTTGTTAACATCATCTTCCTTGACTAAGCCATATCTTTGTTTCATGAGAATCCCTCTTGCTATATTGTCCTTCAAAATTTTGGCTTCGTTCATTGACTATGCTATTATATATATACTTTATTTTTGAATGGGTTGTGATAAAACAAAGGACTTCACACTCCCTTACTTAGCTTATTAATAAACATGAGTGTTCCACTATTAGTTGGATTTTACCATAGACCCTCAATGTGTCACAACGTCGAGCCATGGTGACACTGAACAAAAATAAAATACTTGCATGAAACGTAATGCAACACATTTCCATAAGTTGGTGTGAATATTTAAGTGCCACTTGTGGTAGAAACACAACATATGGGCGTTACCATTTATAAAACCAAGATCAATGTGGCATAAGAAACCCATGCAAACTAATTTACAGTGCTGATGACACATGCAAAACCATAGCTGCAGCCCTGTCTATAATGCTTACCCGAGTTTAGTTTGAGTTATTCTAAAAGCGGGGTGCATCCCATCTTGAGAATGCTTGCCCTAGTTTAGTTTGAGAAATTCTAAAAGTGATGGCTGGTTGAAGCATGTAGTTTGATCATTTCCGGTAATACTAAAGACAATGGAAAGATGGAACTAGAGGGACCTATTATCATCCCGACCTTAGATTCTGAATTGACGAAGATAGAAAGGGTCCGCTCCATTGGGGGCTTGGGGCACACACAGGAGGTATTTATTAAATCAATCTAGGTTTCGATCCACTTGATGACAGGGATAGCTGGGATGGGATACTTGGATACTTTTGGCATGGATCCCTGGACAGGTTGGGATACTTTACCTCTGCTACTCAGCTTAGCTGGGATGGAATATCAAGATGGGATAATCGACCTTGGTCGTCTTTATTTCATTCAACTGTGAGACATTTTTTTCAAGAGAGAAAATCCGCGAGATGGAACTGGGGTTTGAAACTAGAGGTCTTCCATTCCTCTGGTCTCTGCGTTCTCTGTAACAATCCAACGTTGGCACTCGGAACGACCCACTAGAGATCCTTCCATAGGGGTTTGAGACTCAAACCCAGAACCTAGGGCTGGTCGTGGAGGGTTGGGTGCCACAAGTGTAGATCATTTTGCACTCGGTCGATGTGTATTTCAACCACTACGGGTGGAGCTCTGCCATGGAGGCACTGAGTTTCTCAGTGCCCCTCGTACTACTACGGATGGGTGAAGATCAGTGCTTGAATGCCAGGGAAATAGCAGCATAACTGAAGGCGAGGATTGACAGGGAAGACAATGGCTCTTTTCTAGCAGAAAACATCTGTTCAACATTAAAAATGATAATGAAGGGAGAGGAGAGGAAAAATATGAGATCAAAAGTAGCAGATGCCTGTGATATTTTACTGACCGATACTCGTCACCAGCAGACTTACATAGATAAATTCATTCAGAAACCTGGAACAAATAGCAAAAGACTACATGAAGAAAAACATCATGTAATTAAGGAAAGATCTATTTGTAGTGCTTTCGTGCTTATAGCTATCTGTACTATTTTTATGCTGAGATCTATAATTAGAACAATTGTTTATGTCTACAGTGTTGTCAAAGCTGAATAAAGAGATAATAAAAGAAATTACAGGATCTGAAGGAAACTTGTTTACCAATACAACTGCAGAGGGGATGAATAGGCAACACTGTATCACATTTCTCTCTTAGATTTGTAGGGATAGAAATTTCAAGAAAAGGAAGAGGTAAAATGGCATATTTTGACGAACGGACGACTGTGAGGAAGTTTACCACCTTGTTTACCAGGACGACTACATGGAGAACAACCAAGAAGCTCTGGAGACATCTTTAAAGAAAGAAAACAGATTCCCTATTACAACTATAAAAGAATGGTAATGTTCTCTAGCATGCAGACAGCCAAGAATAGATATAAAAGACATACACCGTTTCAAATGAAGTATTGAGCGAAAGCTATCCGTAACTTGAATATATAACTTATGTATTGATATTGATGATATTTTATGTATGATATTGCTAATAGAATACCTCAAGACAACAACAACCACCGGTGCAAGCTTTCCCATATCCTGTCAACAGCACATAAGGAATTGGAATGAAAGGTGCAGCTACCAGAACATGTGTGTTGTGCCATGGCAGTGTAGCTACCTGAACACGCACACATGACCAGCATGCAACAACCATGGAACACACACATGGCGAGCATGCAACAACCATGCATCTGGAATCATTGTAACCTAAAATATTGGATATTACTTGTATTAACATTTAATGTGAAAGAATAATGCTATACTACTTTCAAGCATTACCTCATTCGATATAAAAATGTTCAATAATTCTAGTTTCAACCTATGCTTTTTCAAGAAAATGGAACCTCCCCTCGTTATGAGGCAAAATAAGAGGAGAAATTTTCTTATTTATGCATAAAAAAGTTGCTCATGCCTAATTGGTGGAGAAAAATATTTTTTATGCTCTACAAAAGAAAGTTAGGATAAATAGTTGCAATTTGTATTGGGCATAGTGTAGACTAATGAAAACGACGGCAAGCAATTCATAGAGTCCATGCTAGCCGATGGTAGAGACTAATAAGTTTCCAAACCATGGGATAAAACAAGGCAACCTCTTAGCTAGATGAACAATAAATAGAACACATATATATAGCCACACTGGACTCGGTAGGTGTCACATGAACAATAGAAACCCAAACATTAGTAGCCATTTACTTCGGCCATGTCACCATGGATAGGTTTTAATTGATATCCCCACGCTTAATCTATAGTATAGCTTAATCCAACGTTGACATTGTTTTAACCAATAATAGTTTATATAAATAGTTATTTTTAATGCTATTAAATAAAAATATTACAATACCATGCCAAACTTTAGAAAACCCATAAATCGAGCATATCCATTGCTAGGACATAATAAATTGTAGAAGGTAAAAATACATTGATTTCCCTCTTATCTTCTAGGGAGCATTTTAGTATGGAATCATGAAAATCTGAACACCAGCAGTACGCTTGTTCGAATATATTTCTTCTACTATGTAGAATGCTGGCGGGGGCGTGAGAGAGGGTCCAAAAGCACATGCAACTTTCACTATCATCCAGGTATGGTTGTTCTGATATTGGCAGTCATCATATATCATGGAAAACGAAGATGTTAATGAGCAATCTGCATTAGTATCTATCACAATGCTGCTTACAGACAACCAGGTATGATCTGGTCGGTATGGAGAATGAAATGGGCAGGTTTGCAACTTGCGTGTATGCGGAGAATGAGCTGTGCCGTACTGTGATCACGTGCACATGATATGGGCTGGGCAGGCTACCAGAGCTGTCCGTAAGTACCATGAAAGATGTGTTCACATGGCACGCTTCGCCTTCCAGTCACAGGCTTCGTTCCTTTTAACAGTACAGCGCATGTGCTTCCCTTGGCGCATCCTGTGCTTTGTTTGCTAACGGGTTGGTGGTATTCACTTTGTTAAACTGAACTAAAATGAGAGTAGAAGAGGCTTTTAAAATAGCAGTTTGTTAAAAAAGAAAATATGTGGTAATTTTTTTTTATTATCATTGATGGAAGTGAGGGAAGTGGGAACGGCTCCTCTTAGAAATGTATTTATTGTTACTTTCTAAACATAGGATTAGTTGTTTCACAATTCCTAAGCTATAGGATATGATGCTCTTAAGATTGGTGGAGCAGGTATTTTTTTTGAGATAAATCCTGTAAGAATTACTTGCACTATCAGCCTTATTGTATTTTGCAGCTGTTATTGGTATCCTTACTCTCCATATTTATGGAGATTTTTCTATAAAGATCAACTGGACAAAAGACAAGGCTCCCCTCTAAGCTCTTGACCTGGTCTACTAGTGTGACAACTTCACTCACTGTCTTGAAAGCCTCTTTTCTCTTGCTTTAAGGCCTCTTTTATCTTGTTTGAATTTCAGCATACAGGGAACACAACAAGAGGACAGATTGTTTATACAAAGAGACACTCTCTATGGCCCCTGGTCTCTTATCTTTCATAGAATTCTATGAAGGATGTATTATTAGTGTTTACTCAGCTCTTATAGAGCATCACTGAAGGAGTATAAAATACTCATCTCTTTTGAGAATGTTGCTTGGCATTCTTGGATGATTACAATGTCTTATTTCCTTCATCTGAGGAAAGTACATCTCATTATGTTTAATCACTCCCCTAATGCCTCCCTGGATGTGCTCTCTTTGGACATATGTAGTATTCTTACTGGAGAAGTGCTCATGGTTTTATTCTTCTCTTTTTGGTGATGGTGGCTAATTTTCTGGCCTTTTTGCATTTTGGTTTTATTCTTCTCTTTTTGGTGATGGTGGCTAATTTTCTGGCCTTTTTGCATTTGCTCAGTTATCGGATTGATACATTATGATATCGTGGCTTTTTTTTGTGCATGGTCAGTTATGGGATTGATACGTTATAATATGGTTGTTTTTTGTACATGCTCAGCGATGGGATTGATAAGTTATGATATGGTGGTTTTTTTGTACATGCTCAGTTATGGGATTGATAGGTTATGATATCACTGCTATGTAACCATTTTCTTTGATTCTTAATAACTATCAAGGTTTAGTTTTTTTTTTCTCCTAAAATATATATATATATGATGCTTTTTTCTAGGATCTAGTTTAGTTATTGTTTATTTATATATATGCAAGCTTATTCAGTAATACAATTGAGTTGAGTGTGATCCTAGCTTAGTCTTTGTTAGAGATAATGTAGAAAGGTATTGTTATTTTAGAAAAATAAAAATCATTGAAAGTTTCTCTGGTAGTTTCTTCTATAATCTTGTTTAGTTATTATTTATTTATATACTTTTATTCAGTAATACAATTTAGTTGGTTGTGTGATCCTCTTCCGATGTGTCTGAGAGCCTTTACACTCTGTTCTTTCTATTGTTATCTAATTATCTTCCATTCAGTGCCTTCCGTTCTTTTAGCAGTACGGGCATGAGCTTTACTTGCTGCATCCACTGCTTTGCTTATTCACTTTGTTAAAGTGAACTAAAATGACATGAGAAAAGGGCGATCAATATAAATTATGCAGCGCAGCGTTCAATGCGGTGGCTGCTGCACTGCATAACGTCGGATCTCAGTATGCCTGACATCCTACGGTATGCAGCGCAGCCGCCCCATTTAATGCTACGCTGCGTAATATATATTGATCGTCTGAGAAAAGGCTTTTCAAAGGAGTATACCGCCAAATCGCCTTGTGCGCTGGAATCCGGCAAAGCAAGAATGGGTGAAATGCGAGTTTTTGTCCGCCTGAATCACACAAAGCAAGAAGGGGTGAAATGTCAGTTTTGACATTTTGTGTCGTTTTAAAATCCCGATTTAGTCTACAACACATCATTATGATCGCTGGAAAAGTGGACGGTTATGATTGTTATTTGTCCTGCGCGCTTTTCAAACGGCCAACGGGAGAAAAGGTCTCTAGCTTACTCTCCAAGCGTTTATGCATTTAACTTCACGAAATAGTAATCAATGGCAACAATTGACATTGCCTCCTTAGCCCAAGAAGTAGTCAAACACGAATCAAAGCTTGAACTGAACTCGAGCTGTTCATTGGAAACCTATATTTCAGAACCTTCCGGAGCAAGCTCCTCTATCCCGATGCGGTAGTATTTTTTCGTATATAATCCCGTGCTCAAGATTTATTTATATTTTTATTCTCCAAGCCGCTGCAAAGTACAGGTGTACCGTTGGGTTTAAACCTAAATAGTTTAAGGCAGGGTTATAAACCAACCGACAAGCTGCGATGTATAAGGAACAGTAGTTACAGAACGAGATCAATATCTACTCCGGTTAAAGTTCAGTGATATCGTAAAAAAACCAACAGTGGCAGATAAAAAAACGTAGCCAGTAGATATCGTAAAATACTAAAATTTTCACGCATATCTTGAATTAAACTCTTTGGAATTAAATGAAGATCTCATCTATTTACACTCCGCAGTGCGCCACCCACGATTCTTAACGCCCCACCTACACATTTGGCATTCTGCCTCACGGAGTGCAACAACAGTGAAATATCGAAATTTTTGTTGCGAGAGAGTTCTTTTGGAGTATTATCTTTAGGGGTATTTGTCTTGTCGAGATGAATTCAGGCTCGTCCATTCGAGCATGGAGTGTTTTTCTTTTTTCCAAAAGGAATTTGCCAAGTTTTTCCTGTTTTTTCCAATTTAGGAGGGATAATTCCTGGTCATTATTAGATTGCTTATATTCATTGTAATTGTATGTAAAGCTGTTATCATAATTATAATTCCTGGTCATTATTAGATTGCTTATATTCATTGTAATTGTATGTAAAGCTGTTATCATAATTAGATGGTTTACTTTTACGGTATGTAATAATGTTAAATAATAATCAATTTATGGTTGTGAATATTAATTGGTCACACAGCTAGCTAGCAAATTATGGTTGGTGAACATTAATGGGTCACAGAGCTAGCTATATGTTACTTGATTAAAGTTTTTAGGGCCATATTTTTATAGTTATTCATGTTTCAACTATTAGTTATCTTTGATATATATATTTATTATAATTGTTTACTTAAAAGGATGTCCATAAATTTAATCCATACAATATATTTCCTTCTTTCTCTTTCTCTTGCAATTTACAAAAATCATAATTACTAGTCCACAAATTCTAGAATAAAATATCAATTAATATAATAAATATGAATTTAAAGATGAGTTTAAAAAATGTTCATAGTAAATCCATTTAGCCACAAGCTATAAGTCTACAATCTCTAAAACTAAATAAGATTTGAACTTGTCCGTATGCATAACACTAATACACATTGAGCACGACGTGTTGATGCTTAAAAAGATTTAAGCAGAAACTTAAAATATTTATGAAGGGTTGGTCATTGGTAAAATGAAGACGGAAACTTTAATATTGTTTAAAGCCTTTTATGATAATCAATCATACAGTAGAGGTAGTAAAAGATGGGGTATTAAGACAATAATTGAGATAATTTTTTTGTAAATTGTCTTTACAAAAGAAACATTATGCATTGTATTAAATATTGTTTCTAAGTAAAAGAAAAATTGTGCATTGTCTTAAATAGTGTCTTTAATTGAGTGTCTTAAACTATTGTCTTAAAGTTAAGACAATAAATTGAATTGTTTTAAATTTAAGACAATAGTTTAAGACACTTGCTTAAAGACAATATTTAAGACAATGCACAATTTTTCCTTTGTCTTAAGTTGAGACAATTTACACAAATATTGTCTTAAATATTGTCTTAATTCCCCCTCTATACAATAGTGATAGAATTCAAATATTTATGAAAGGGCAGGGTGGAATCGAACCACCAATCTTGTTGGAGACCCGTGCAACCTTATTCACTCTGTAACTAGCGGTATTGGAGACCCATGCAACCTCATTCACTCCGTAACTAACGTCATGTATTATATCTCTCTAGAACACCACTATGGTGTGTTTGCTCATTTGAGCAACTCATGGTAGATATTATACATTGTAATCTTTTTCACACATGAACACAAAAAAAATAGTCATTCTCTCTGGTTTTCACTATTTCCTGTTTTGCAAGATGCTTGTTCTCTCTGGCCAGCTAGATCTTTGTCTACAGGTGTTCAACATTCGTCTTCATGCTCTACTACTAAGACAAAGGCGCACCATTATTCTTTATTTGTAGGTAGAGAAGATTAAAAATTGTTGGAAGAATGGAGTTTGCAAAGGAAGCTATTCTCACACCATGCAATTACTTTTCATGGGAAGCAAATATCAAGATCTTTCTTTGAAGCATAGGATTGTATAGGATTGTTATGGCGATGGAGGTTGAGCCTACAACAACCATAGAAAATTCCAAATACCTCAATCAGATGGATGAGGCCTACAGAGCCCTCTACATGAACATCTCCCATGAAAGGATTATTTGGAAAGAAAGATGAGATGAAAGTCCTCATGCTCAGAGTAGATATGATCTCTTTGGATCCATCAAGCTTCGACGATATACAAGATTTCTTCACAAGATGCAAGGATTTTTTGTTGCAACTCAAGGGTTGTGGGGTTGATAAATCTAAGGAGGAAACACAGATTGTTCTATCCATTATCTCCAAGCTTGGAGAAGAATACTTTCTTTTTTCCTCTACGTTTCATTCAATGAGGCTCACCTATGGTAAGAACTGATCCATTCCCACTCTTGATGCTTTTATTAAATCTCTGACTCAGGGACAAAACAAGCTCATCACTATAGGAAAAATAAATGGCTCTAAGGAACAATCTCTTGCTGTGAATATGGAAGTCATAACCCAAAACAGAGATTTGAATACAAAGGAAAGGCACATGCAAATCCAATGAAGGAAGGGAACTCCAAATCCTTCAACGATTCCTCCAGATCCAAAGGTGAAAAAGGGAAAAAAGGGGAGAAATGGACATATTTTGAAAGAGGATTCCATCCAAAATCCTCATGCATGAAGAAGCAGATAGATCAGATGACCCAGATACTTCAAAAGCACAACCTTGGGGATCACATTCCAAAGGACACCAAGAAGAAGCATAAAGATCATGCTCCCGGGAAACGTGACTCTGGCCATGCTTTGATTGCCATTAATTCATCTCCATGTGCCTCGATTATAGCTTCAGGCACATCGCACCACATGACTGCCACCAAGGAAGCCTCCTCTTCATTGGATGCATGCAAAGGTCCTCCTATACTCATGGGGGATGATTCTCCTGTCGAGATCACCAACAAGGGGAGAATTGAACTCAATCACGATATATTTGAGAATTTTCTACACATTCCAAAAATATCAATGAATCTTCTCTCTATCTATCGGATTACTCATTTTGGAACCGAAAAGAGAGTTTAATTCACTTCCGATGTTGTCAATATCTTCAACATACAAAGCAACTATAAAGTTTCCACTAGTGCGGTAAATCATAGATCTAGGATTTACAACTTTTTTGAATTCATTGAACCATATCATGCCTTATTACTTACGCATGTTGATGATAGTAGTAGGTTATTTCATGAAATATTTGGTCATCTTAATTTCAGATACATGCAACAACTCTACAAGCAAGGAATTGTCATTGGATTTCAGAACATTCATTTTTCCAAAGGAGTTTGTCAAGGATGTGTTCTTGGAAAATATCCTCAAGAAAAGTTTGAATAAGGAAAGGCTCGAAGGGAATCCTCTCCGTTGGAGCTCATCCATAGTGATCTAATGGGACTCTTTTCTCATATATCAATTAACAAGCGGAGGTATGTGCTTACATTTATTGATGATTTCTCACGATATACTTGGGTGTATTTTCTTAGATAAAAATTCAAATCTTTTTAGCATATCAAAGAATTCAAAGCACCTGTAGAGAATCATTCCACAAGAAAGATGAAAATCCTCCGCACAGACAATGGGGGGAATAGGTGAATAGGAATGTTCAACATATTTGTTCAAAGGTAGGTATACATTTGCAACATGCAATACCATACACTCCACAACAGAATGGAGTGGATGAGCAAAAGAACATATCCCTCAAAGAGATGGCGTCTTGCATGTTCCATGCAAGGTCTCTTCCTTCTAAACTATGGGATGAGGCACTTAACTATGCCAAATACATACATAAGACATCTCTTGATAGACATGTCAAGGAAACGACTCCATTTGAGGCATGGTGCGGTTGCAAACCATAAGTCTCCCATTTCCAAATAGTTGGATCACGTGCATGGGCCTGCATACCCTCTAAAAAGACGAAGGCATTAGATGCTCAGAGCACCGCATGCATCTGCATGGGATATCCTGATGATGTGAAGGGTTATAGGTTGATTGATCCCTCAAGAGACAAGCTCTTTATTGAGTGAATTGTCCATTTTGAGGAAATCCCCTTGGACGAACCATTGGAGTCACATACATAGACCTTTCTTCCTCTTCCTACACCAAACATCTGTGATGATGAGTCCACTCATTTATATCATGATTCAGATTTGAGTTCCAAAACTGACAAAGAACATAAAAATGAATACGTTGATCCACATTCTATCTCACCTAAGAGAACAAGGAGCTTAAGAGAGATATATGCACATACAACCCCACAAGATACAAGTGACCTTGTGGGGGATCTAGTGGATTCGAGGAGGTCGCAGTCCCTGTTTGAGGATCCTTCTCATGCACTCACATCTACCGAAACAATGATTCCCATACATTGTTACATGATTCTATCTTGAAAACCCGTAAACCTATGTAGAGGCCATAGGGAATCCCCTCTGGGAAGCTGATATGCAGGAGGAGTACAACTCTCTTATCAAGAATGAGACTTGGGATATGGTTCCACTTCCTTCAGATAGGAAGTTTGTGAGATGCAGATAGGTCTACAGAACCAAGAAGGAAACATACCAACATATCAGCGAATATAAATCCAATATTTTTGCCAAATGTTTTTAGTAGGTTCATGGGATAGACTATGTGAGACCTTTGCTCCAATAGCAAAGATGGATTCCATTCAATTGGCACTTTCCATTGATGTAGCGAGGAGGTGGTACGCCCATCAAATGGATGTGAAGAATGCATTTCTTCACGGTTATCTCTCTGAGGAGATCTACATGGAGTAGCCACAAGGCTTCATACATGATCGATCCTTGGTTTGCAGACTGAAGAAGTCTCTCTTCGTCCTCAAGCAAGCCCCATGAGGATGGTATGCCAATATGTACTCCTACCTATTGTACCAAAACTTTATAAGGTGTAATTCAAATCTGAATGTATACATTCTTAGGAGAGTTGACTCACTTCTGATACTAGTTTTATATGTGGATGATTTGTTGATCACTGCTAGCTCAACTTCAGGACTTGCTGCTGTCAAGCAGATTCTACATAACAGGTTTTCTATGAGGAACATGGGCCCATTACATTTATTCCTTGGTCTTGAAATAATCTGCGATGCCTCACACATCAAACTATCTTAGTCCAAGTATGCTCAAGATCTCCTCTAGAGAGTTCATATGACATAGTGCAAGTTTGCACCGACTCCTTTCTTATCTGGGGTCAAACTTGATGATGGCAGAGACACTCCATTGGTTGAAAACACTCTATACAGACAAATAGTGGGGATCTTGTTGTATCTTACACACTCTAGACTAGACCTCTCGTATGAATTTGGGGCATTGTCCCGGTTCATGGAGGAGCCACATGAGCTACATTGGAAGGCTTGCAGGTAGATCCTTTGATATGTAAGGGGAATCATCACCTTTGGGTTCACTATGCAGTAGATTTTGCATTGGATCTCATTGGATTCATTGATTTTGACTAGGATGGATATAGCATTGATCGCAAGTCCACATATGGGTACTCACTTAATTTGGGGACAAGGCGCATTTGTTGGTCAAGGGAGAAGCAAGCTGCTATTGCTCTATCTTCAACCAAGGCTGAATAGAGAGGGGTGGTAAACATAAACGTTCAGGATTTGTGTCTACAACATTTTCTCACTGGGTTGGGAATCCATTTCCATCAGCCTACTGTCATGTGGTGTGATAACTAGAGCACTTTGAAGTTCTGCAGAGATCTAGTACATAGGCATCGGGCAAAGCACATAGAGACACGCATGCACTACATCAAAGATTTGGTACATGAGTGCATCATCGACTTGCACTTATGTCCTTTTGTTGAACAGACTACAGACATTGTTACCAAGAACTTCACTTAGCAAAAGCTCCACTCTCTTCGTGGTCGTCTTGGAGTGAAGGACAAAGTTTCCTAACAACTATCTTTTTCCTCTTTTTCTACATTATATCTTGAGGTGAGGATTTTCCCATGAGGTTTTCCCTCTTTCATCTTTTTATTTCAGTGTTCATTAGTTGAACTGTTTTTGGGTGACCTATAGGCTATTATGGCCTTAATTGCTGTGGCCCTTTCTTTATTACCTCATTGTAGTGCTCAGGGGGGGTGTTGGAGACCCATGCAGCCTCAGTAACTCTGTAACTAACTGTGTTGGAGACCCATGCAGCCTCATTCACTGCATAACTAACTGCATGTATTATATATCTCTAGAACACCACTATGACGTGTTTCCTCATTTGACCTACTCATGGTAGATATTATATCTTGTAATCGTTTTCACATATCAACACAAATTTTTTTATTCCTTCTCTCTAATTTTCACTATCTTATGTTTTGCAAGCCGTGTGTTATTTCTCGCCAGCTAGATATTTCAGCGCAAGTGTTCAACATCCATCTTCAAATCTTCTACAATTTATAATACAGATGCTCTACCATTGAGCTAGCACCCTAGAACTTCATATACAAGAAGAATATCTATATTTTTTCTTGTTTTTTAAAGTGATAAAATAAGAAGCATATTTCACTCATTAATTTGTAGTTCTCATTGAGATAGTTCAGTCGGACTTCGAAACAGATTCACAAGATAGTAAGACTTTCCCTCACTAAATTTGTCATAATTAAATTAATGAAATTATAAACTGATTCCTAATGAAGTTCTTTAACTTTAGGGGATGCTCTTGATGCTATCAAAAGGATATTTGAGATAAAATATTGGATTTCTCTTGAACCTTTCTATTTGATACCGTGGGACAGAATTGGGTGTCAGATCCATGGCTCCCAACCAAAAATTTCTGAAATGTTTTGATTTGTTTATGGTTGAAATATGAGACATAAGTGAAATTTTAACAAGTTATGATAATACTTTACTCTTGTTTCCAGATATTTGCTAAATCCTTCCTCCTTCACCCAGACTTGATCCATGTTCTTCCTTCATTTGGCTACAAATATTCTTGGCTTCTCATTGCTCCTCAACAACTGATTTGAAGAAGGTTTGGACCTAAACTTATTTTTACATATTTTGTATATCCTTCCTATGGAGCTATATATTTTCTATAATCATGGCATCTCCGGCGGTAAATAATAGATCATTCGCTTGGAATTTGTTCTTCTTGTTTGTCATTTTGTTTATGACAGCTCTTGCTACAGCCAAATCGATCATTAAGAAGGAAAATACCTGCGAGGAGATATACATAATTGGGGAAGGAGAAACTCTGGAGACAATCTGGAGACAATCAATAAGAAATGTAATTCCCCCTTCATTCTTGTCGATAATGCTTAGATCCAAGACACCACCGATATCTATGAAGGCATTCCATAGATAGGATTCTTCATTATTTTTATATAGGGGTTTTCATTGTTTGCTTAGAGCTCTTTTGTTAGGGGTTAGGGGGAAGCTAATTTATATATAATTTTTTTTTTGTGTTATTTGGCTTTAATAAATTTATGTGAATTGCTGTAAAATTTTGCAAAACTTTATTTAGATGATAGAAAATTTTAGAAAAAAATGTTGTTACTACAAGATTTTACAAAGCGAAGAATAGAATACAAATGGGCAAGGCCATCGTCCACTAACCTCAACGCAGAACGCAGAATAGAATACAAATGGGCATGGCCATCAGCCACTAACCTCTCTTCATATGCATCGTTCTCATGTTAAACATAAATACTTCGCTTAACACGTCCAACCCGATGTACGAATTCCTATAATTGTTGTTCACAATAAAATCGATATTATAATTTTTTGAAACTTGTTTGAAGGTAATAGTATTTATAAAAGAAGAAAATAGAAAATAATAATATCTTAGCACATTTTCGTCACCTTCCCACAGTCAAATATTTCTCATTCTTCGTGGAGAAATAATGCTCTCTATGATTTCACTTAAGGATGAAACTTTTTGTCGTGTAATGTTGTAGAGTCGTATAGATGAATACAATAAATCATAACCAATTGTTTTTTCCTCAAAAAAATCAATTTCCAATAAAAAATAGTAACTAAAAAAACATAAAGTAAAAATGTATATTCTTAAGAAATTTTATTAAACCTTCCTAAAATATGTTTGAGACAGTTTCTAATTGTCTTAAACATTTTTAAAATATGTGTCACACAATTTCTAATTTTATCTTTAGAAATTGTCTTCAATACTCTTTTAAAAATTCCAAAAATATATAAAAGCAATTTAAACTAAAAATTAAGACAAAATGCTAATTTCGTCTTAAAAAAATGTTTTAAATATCCCCACCATGTAGTAATGACTCAATAAAAAATTACTAAGAAGAAATTGCAAAAAATGCCAATAAATTGAAGGATTGAAACTACAATCAATAACTACTAAGCAAAAGAAAACTGATTGTAATTGTGATTTATCTTAGATTTTTAAGTGCACATTCCTATATAAAATGCAAATTGTTATGCATGTGAATCAGAATTCATCTTCCATTGATTACTAATGTGAGATTTGTTATGCATAGGCATCACAATTTAACTTCCATTGATTACTAATGTGAGATTTGTTAAGCATGGACATCATCTTAAAACAAATTGTAAACTACCCTACATTGATTATTAATGTGATATTTTTTATTAAGTACAAATATTTCAACAATGTAGTTTGTTGGTAGATATTATATTATTCTAGTAAATTGAACTAACTACAACATTTAGCTTGATTTTAAACAAATTTGGAATCCTAAAATAAGAAATTTCATGAATAACAATCATAATTGTTACATTAATCATTCCACTCTCAAATTGGATTTTAAAATAGCTCTACTGAAATGTGGAAACCATAACTGAAGTAAGTGATTACATTATACAAAATTGATTACCAAGTCTCAAAATAAATAAATAACAAGTGATTAAAATGTACAAAATTGTTTACGGAGTCCCAAAATAAATAAATAAATAATGATTCAATGAAAAAAGAAAAAATATAGAAAACATAACAACCTTGGAATCTATCTGGACCCTTAAGAATAGTATGCTTTTGTAACCCTATAGGGCTCTCAACATGGTAGGGACCAAGCTGAGTGGAACCCCGAATGAACTGAATATGGTCACACCCACAACTGCGTTCACCTTAATTGATGCACATAGAACACAGTCTTACTTGCTCCTTTACGTTCAATGCCTCCGGCTCACGAAGGCCCTTGTATTCAAATAAAATCAAAAGGGGAGGTGAAATGTTTGAAATGCCTTGAGAATCTCAAGCGTTTTCGAAATGCTTGCAACTTAGTAAACGCGTTCATAACTTATTTCATTAAAGGTTGTTTTTTTCTCATTAGTTTGCAAGCAATTTTATGCCTGCAAAAAGTTGAAACACAAGACTCAAATAGTCAAGCAATATATCATGCATCACATATTTTGACCTATAGAGAAATGGTTTCTATCGACAGAAATGTTGACAGAAATGGTGTAATTAATAACTAATTTGCATCATTATATCCATATAAGATTTGTGACTCATTTGTCATGTGAGATTGTCACAATTAACCATTCATATTGACAATATAAAATACCCTTTTCAAACAAGTAACACACCACTGGGATCGAGTATCACTGATCTGAGCACTTTTGTTTAGATTACAATCATAGGACATTGTATCTTTCCATGACACATGCATTGGATTATAATTTTTATTTGAACATTGTTGGCCCGTTTTTCTTCCTAGGCCAACTAAGGAGATTAAGCCCACACAAGTCGCTTAAAGCAGCTCCCGGTGTGTTTGAGATAGAAAAATCTCGCAGGTTATGGTCCTGCTACCAATTGAATTTTTCTCTTAAGGAGAAAATAAAATTCAGTAAAAATTTATCCTAATCTTATTTCTATTAAAATAAAACCATAGAATTAGTTTTCTAAGACTTAAATTATCCTAAATTTGCTTTCTTACTGAAAGTCTTCGATTTTGAGGATTTTGGTATTGAATATTAGAAATTTTCAATAGACTATTATAATTATTCTAAAATTAACCTAATTCTATTTAACAACTGTTAAATGTAAACTATACTAAAATAACACTAACTAAATGATTCTATCTCCGCTGAGAGCAATTTGAATATTATATTAATTATCAATTAATGTTTCAAGTAAACAGGAGGATAAATGAGTAAGATTTAAATGAAAATATTTAAATAATCCACACTTAATCATTCTGCTATATATTTACTATAACAGAAAATTTAAAATAAATAATTACTTTAAACTTTTCTGAAATATTTTATTAATTAACAATTAATAAACAACAGTAAATATTTGAATGGAAGATAATGTTTATAATGAAAACATTGCAAAAATACAAATGAAATCAAAACAAACATAAATATGTATATTATTATGTATCGAATTTTCAATAAAAATATTGATTAATTCAATCATTCAGATAGCAATATTGTGTTGACAGAGTGTAATATCAGATAATGAATACAAGCATAACCAAGTATAACTGCATCAATAGTATAGAAGATGATATATTGAAATATATTATAAATGTATCAAAAAATAATACCGATCAACGATACGAGTCTGAAAATTTCAAGTCACATTCCACCTCCGAAGATAAAACCTCAGTAAGGGATAAAACTAGTACTAAAATAATATTTCAATGATGTTTTTCTTCAACCACTCCATCCTATTTGCATTAAAATTACTAGTTTATATAACCCCACTAGTATTTCAATTTAGTTTCTTCATAAATGCTGTATTCAATATCATAGGAGTCCTATCCCTATTAAAGTGCATCGAATCTCTTCAAAAGACACCTGTCACAAATATTACTATAGGATAAAAATAGTCAATAAAATGACTAGCCTGTATCATCTCCTGATTTAAGGGAACTGGCATATTCGTGGCTATTTTGAAATTTCAATCTTCAAGAAGCATCAACGTCTGCCAACTGTGATCCGAAACATCCTGTATTTGCTGAGAATAGTGATACCATGTACACCTGTTCAAACAAACATAAGAATCTTATTAAAACCAATTTCAACAGAAATAACAATAAAACCAACAAATTATATGCATGCTTGCAAAATCTACGATTTTTCAAGTATGCTCTTAGAAAGCTTTTATTACCTGTCGAAAGAGAGATAAACCATATAACCGAAAATAGAAACAACATCAGGTTCTACTTTGTAAATTGATCACTCTTCTGGCTTCAAAAAGTTTAGCTTTGAGCCTGATGATTACTAGCTTTTGTCGATCTAATTGGTCAAGCAAGTGCTAGTTTATGTCTATCATTGATTTTTTCGCTTTCTTGTATTGATTCTTCTTGATGTTCATGTCCTTCCATCTATTAACCCGATTTACAAATTCTTCCCTAAATGTTTTATTTTCTTCATCTTTCAAGGCTACGTTTGCTTGACATTCTTTTAGTTTGTTTTTCAATTCTGCTATTTTGGTTTCATATACTCTGTCAAGGACCTGTTGGAGGGTTTCTTCTTCCTTATCATGACATGAATCATCTGACTGAGAAGAATCAAGATTATTTACATATTGATCCGGTGATGGAATGCTCATAAATGATGGCTCAGGGCCAGAACCACAAGCATTCATATATGATGGGGCAGTTTCAAACTTACCTGACTCCGTAATGTCTTTGGCCAATGATTTTTCATGATTATTCTCTATGAGAATAGGTTCATCTATATGAGTGGTTTCGGGAACCAAATATGGAACATCATCCTCAAGATGGAGAATCACTGGCCGAGCATTCTATTGAGTGGTTGCAGGAATAGAGGGTGTAGGTGTGGTATTCATAATTCTAGTGATTCTTCTTGTACGAACAAACACAAGACCTTTTGGCTCAAAAAACCCTTTGTCACAACAAACCTACACTAACTGTTTAAGTTTTTGCATGGATTCATCACCATGTTTTAGAGGAGTACATAACTCAGAGGGGTTTTCATGATTAACAGCATCAACATCTTCATTTTTGGTCAATATACCCTTCATCTTTGTAGGTGTACTGAAGCACTTGTCAGATAGGGATCGTCCCATGTTTGTCTCAGCATAACAGGGAGCTACCTTCACAATTCCATCATTACTAATACAAGTACCTATAGGTGGATTTGCTTCATGTAGTTCTTTATCCCTTAAATCATCCTTATGAACATCATCAACTTCAGATTTTACTGGAGCTTTACACTTCCTACGAGTTTTAGGGGGAGGGTTTGGCCAATACTGCGCGGGACCTAGTTTACTTTCAACCAAAAACTCATCCCAAGATTTACAGCTAAGAGACAACTGATGTTGGATTAAAATTTTAATTAGAACATGGTGGAAGAAACTCCTATTAGGATTACCTATGGTATTTTGCACCGAATGTGCCATTTTCCTCAGACTTTGCAATAAGTAAAATGGAAGATTGAGCTTAGAACCTTTCAGTGCTAACAGTAGTCGCAGATGATAATAATGCGGATGAGAGAATCGGCCATCACAAGATACATACCTGACTAGGATTTCATAAAATGCTCGCCATTCTGGTTTTAAAAATTTAACCAAAACCCCAATCTTCAACTTTGCATTGGCAGGTAAGGGCAACAGTAAGGATCGACATCTCTTCTTATCAACCTTTCCTCTTTTAAACCATCTCTCTCCAATTTGAGGAATCTTCGTAGCTTCTACAATCTTATCTTCATCAATTATAAACTTGAAATCCCCAATCTAAGCTACATTTTCCTTAAAACTCATAGAAAATCGTTTGGTAACCTCTACGTTATGGCCACTAAAACATCTAAAAAAATGACCCCATCCAATCTTTTGGAATAACATAGTAGCTTTCCCATTGGCTTTAACAAGCTCAGGTCCTGAAATTTCAAATCAGCTGAGAGGACGCATTGTTTCCTCACTACAACTCTGGTTATGGGTTGAAATGAATGAATTCGTGAAAATTGAAGGAATAGGCACCCAAATATAAGGCATTACGCGAAATGTCAAATCCTCAATTGATTCATACGTGACAGAGACGAGAACCCCAATTTTGGCCATGTTAACCAAATTTGGAAATGATGAGAACCACAGCCAATGTTTTCCCTATGATAAATGAACAGACTAACCACGACTAACTGAAATTCTTCAGAAAGCAGTATGTAAGAAATTTCAAACTCTAACTAATCCTTCATATCAGAAATCATTCAATTCAGGGATTATAAATCAAAACATTAATGACACCAAGTCTGGAATGATGGGCTCGTACAACATCATGAATGGGAATGGCTATCAGTCATACATGGAATTGAATTCTACTGATACAATTTCATCATTAAACCGATGGCTGACAATTAAATTGATAGGTGTTAACCAAATCCTCATATCAATATGAATTCAATCTTTATACATCGATCCTTGTAACAAATGTTATCCATTTAGCCATACGAATCATGTATCTCAATTATAACTATCAATTGATAATAACCCCAGATTACACGTGGAAGGCAATCATGTTCATAAACAGGATGATGTGGAGTATTCATAATAATTCGTAATGTTCTTAGGATTTATGAAATGCAACTAACTAGCAATCACTATTCACACTCAAACCATATATATACATGTAGTTTTATTTCGAAATATAGTTTTAAATACTTTATGAAATCCTAATCACTTATGACCCAAAACCAGATGTGATAGGGTACAAAGCTCATAAAACTATTATGGTTATATTTATGTGACACATTAAAATTTCAAAATAATATACATTTATTTGCACTCTTGCTATTTTTTGTTATATATGTACAATTTTACAAAGCAATGATATGATATTAAAAGATTAAGTCATATGTGAAATCTGAACTTTAGGTTTAATGAAAAATATTTTTTAATTAATAAATCACCTTTAGTTATAAGGATTTCAAGAACTTATAATAATAAATATCTTATCAAAAACCAAGTTTCAAACAAATTCAAAATGTATCTTCATCAAAAACTAATTATCATACTATACCTTAAATCTCGTAAATCAATATATATAATCAAATGAATTAATTAATGATAAAATTGATCATATATAACATTTACAAGATTGACAGCTACTAATTTGTCAAATTTATGAAAGTGTTTTCATAAATTTCTAATATGACTCTGAACTCTTCTATAATTGAGAGTACCTTCAGAATCGAAGATTCTGAAGGCACTCTTTTATAATCTTTAAAAAAAAATTAATCATAGAAGAGAACTGATCATTTTCATCACAACAGAAAAAAATGAAGGGGTTGTTGCTGACCGCCAACAAACCTTAAATGAACACTACCTCTATCACATATGCTACTCCTAATAAATAGACAATCCATCATGTCGATGTCGAGTTTGAAAGGAAAGTCTACTGTAGCATGGAGATCAACCCTTTCCCTCTCTTCGTCTATGCTTCTTTATTTTGTCCACTGTCATATTTTCTATATTAATGTGTGAGAAGTTTCCACCATTCACATGTCGATTGATTTTGTAGATCGTATGTTCTCTTGTGAAGTAAATGGGCCTAATAGGTTCCCTCTTGTCATAGAAGTGATTTGGATCAATTGAAATTGGGTAGTTACTGTAACTTCCTAAATGAAACTAGTTGATTTACCACCTTGGAACTATAATTTGATTTTCTTCAGGAATGGTATCATCAAAAAAAATTCTCAAAACCTCCCTTTCTTTTTTTTCCATCTTATTCAACACTTTTCTCTTTGACCTTCTCCAACTACATGTCTGTGTTAGGAACCCATGTCAACCATTCTCTCTATTTTGTTAAGTATATTGTTGTTGCACACATATGTTTTTTAAGTTGTCCCGTGAGTATATTGTACTTCCCCACATTCATGGGGAGTAATAGTTCTTTAGATTAGGATTAGTATATAAGTAAGTGTTGAGCCCAATGAAGGTATCCACGAGTTATTTGTATTGAGTTTGCTCAAAAGAGGTTTCCCGCTCGGAGCGGCATATCATCAATAAAATTCCTTTTGTGTTCTGTTATTTCTGTTATATCATGAATTTTAATTATTTATTGCAATATGTTTTTCTCATCTCCTATCAAAGCACTTTCTTCTTTGGAAAAAGTGAGATTTTGTTTTAAGCTAAAACAATAGAGAAAAATTGGGCAATGACTTTTAGATCAATTTCTGAAAGTTTTTGTGCAAATTTAGAAGAAACAAGATGCATATCTGAATTCATCTTGCAAAATTACACAGTTTAAAAAATATCATCTCATTTGGAGTTCAAAAAGTGGAGATATGAGTAATTTAAAATAAGTTATTTCTCATAATTTGGGTGATTGATGCGAAAATAGAAGAGCATAAATCCTTTTATGGGGTGCACATATTTCTGTTTCGATTGGGTAGATAAATGCGAAGATGTTTTTCCAGTTCCAAAGACATATTATAGTAGATATTCATAGCAATATCGATCCGGTTATGCTCACTTCAAAATTTTCATCTCAAAACCCTATCTATATTTACGGGTTTTTTGGGCTCGCTAGGTGGAATTTCTGCCAATATTTTTTTCTTTTACCAATGGGTTTTTGGTGCTGTGAATATTGCAGTAGTGTTGATGGGCATATGTGACTATGCACGTAACGGGGGAAAACAACCCAGACCAGGATCTTTAAAGCAGGCTCCAAGCTGTTTGGGATGGTTGTTCCCAACAGGTTTAAAGGCTCTGTTAGCCTGAAAGTCTATAAATAAAACTAAAGCTATTGTTCTGGTTAATTAAATCTACCAAATACCTATGAATGTACAAATTAAACTAGTTAATGATTGTACAAATTAAACTAATTAATCTGATTACTAATGAATTAGTAATATAATTAAATTAATCTATGAACTAAATCTATTCAATTAACTTAACTTATAATATAATAATCAAAATTTAATTAAATATTAACATGTTAAATGAGTTACAAAATTGCATTATTAACAAATATACATTAATTACAAAAATCAGAAAATAACATGAATGTGTTATGAATATAAACATCTGATTCAATGGTTGTTTTTCATAAAATAATTTACAAGAAACAACTATTAATCTGTTCTTGGTCTTATCCGGATCGGGAGCGAAGAGAATATTTAACCTGATATCAAATCTACCAATGAAACTATTGCATTAATAATCCTGAAAGTATTCAAAAGAAATTCTGAAATTAACAAGATCATACAATAGGCATATATACCACATATGATATGATGTCAAACATCAGTAAATCGAAATCAATATAAGTCGACAATTATATAACATATATTTGCATAATTCTTAAAAAAGATCATAGCAAACATAAATAATATGGAAAAAATAAACAACAAGACCAAGCGATACAATACACACATATACAAAGTAAAAATACTGTGAACATATATATGTATCACCAGTTTAACAATCTGTAACGGCTGACAGCAAACTGTCTTGTCTTCTGTTTCTCCCAAACTATCGACTCCCCAGCTCCAGCTCTTGGTCTGCTCTTTGAACAGTGAAAAAGAAATTCTTCAATCCTGTTGAGCATTCCCAAACTAATTCCTGGCAGCAGCGTTTTGATCTGAAAGAGAAATCTCTCAGTTGAGTGCCCCCTCCCCCAGTTTAAATACACAAAGATCAAAAGAAAATCCAATTTGAGCTTTGCACTGGCGAATTTCTGGAAAGGCCCATTTCTTTGCCGGCTGCAACTACAAAAATCGTGTTCAGAGGATCGCAAAAATCTCCTAGAATCCTTCACTTTCTGGAGAAATCCCCCTAATTAATGATAAATGGGCCCATTCTGGAGGAAACCCATGTGGCGGATTTTTTAGGTCTATCTCCATTTGTTCACAATATGGCCCGAAAATATTCCTGTCTGTTGAAAACGCGTTTTCTGTTACTAGCTGAGAACGAAATTCATAGCATGCTTTTTCTTCATCTAACAATTCCAGAATCATAAAAATATCCTCCAATCCAGCCACAAATGCTCCTTTAACCTGCATCATCCCGAAAATCTTAAATGCGAACAATTTTTAATATTGCGATTGAACTATATTCTATTTTCCACATCAATTCTAGAAAAAGAGATTTATGCAGAAATGATAGCGTAGAATATTAACTGAATCCTTTTCCACTTCACGTTTAAACTGCCCAATAAAACCACATAATTATCATGAAAGATAGAAGAATAAGAGACTTCCCTTTCACGTTGGCGCATTTTGAGTAATCTCATCAATCCGGCTAAGATCGCGTGGTGTAAATTCAGAATGACTGTAGCCATTTCCTTCATAGGCTGGTATGTTTAACTTCTACATTACCTGCATTGCATCCAGATTATTAGCACTTTTAACCTCACAAAACGAGATCCTTCATGAATTCGCGATATGTTCCCGATTCTTGATCGCAACTGTTCTTGTATTCCTGCAATTTCATCGCCCTAATCTACGCAAACAACTGTTGATCTGGATATACATATCAATGTAGACTGCAAACCATCTATAACCGGCCAGATTTTATGATGCATCGTGGTGCTCTTTGTTTCACAGTTTGGCGATATAATAATAAGTATTCTTTGGCATGATCCTCAACATGAGCTTTACGCGCTATTTCCATGCAGTATGACGAAAACTACGTGATCTGTTATGAACCCGCATTTTGAATGATAGATTCTCTCTTTATGCTTTGAGCTTCTCGTAATGTAGCAATAATATTTTGGAAATTGTCATGATGTCCATCTACTTATGGCGATTTATGAAAACAATATATGGCATTAATTACAAAAGTGCTGAAAGATTTACTACCATAAATCTCCTTTCAATATAAACATCATATTTTAATCCATGAAATAATTCTTTATTGATTAAAATACTCTTTTGGTTGTCATTTCATATGGAGAATATCCAATAATATTCATGGTTACTTTGTCTTTCACCCATATGGAGGAATGTCTACCAATATTACCAATACTGAGAATGCTCATATTGTTTGGACTCATGCATATTCCAAAATATATAACTCTCAAAGACATCCAAGCATCCATCCTTGGCCTTTTCAATAAAATGCATCCACATCTTACTGTATAATAGTTTCAACCTTCAGGAATGAGAGACATGCTATGCGAAATACAAATCCCATAACCCGTAGTATTAACCTCGACCTCTACATGCAATAATAAATATGACATATGAGGACCATTATAAAGATCAAGATCAAAAAATAAGGTTGTGTTATTGAACAAAAGCCTTGGAAGTATAATTTGAATGAACTTTGATAAGATGCCAAAAATACAATAATCAATCTTCCAATTTCAAAACCTTAGCAATATTTACGATAAAATCACATCAAATGATAAATATTTGGATAAGATTTCAAGAGTAGGTTATGATAAATTATTAATACTTATCACTTGATTTTCAATGCAAACCCACTCAAAATAATAATTTCAAAGTAGTAATTGTGTCAACTAATCCATAGTTTGCAAAGGTTTTCTTTAAAAACATTTAATTTCATTGTTTCAGTAGCTTCTGGAATCTCACCATTTCAGTAGCTGTCAATTCTTTAGTTTTTCTATATGAAATTCAAACATTTCATCAAAACAAAATACAATTTTTTTTGATGAAATAATGTTTTTTTAAAGCTGTTGAGTAGGGGCACAATAGATGGCGACTGACTGGGCGAAACAGTTATCTCTGCGAAAACATGAAATCTGACTTGTGTATGTAGCAAGATAAGAAAAATTTTCTTTAACTCAGATTAGCATTTTCCTGAAGATAAAAGAACTGTGCCTTGTGATAAGACTATATTTCAAACTAATACCAGATTCAATTCTTTTATCATTATCCAGAGATTACCTTCAAAAATGATACGAATTTTAAGTTTTTTCAGAAAACATAAGACTCGAAAAGAAATTAGTCCTGGGAAATACAACGCAATTTTGAGATTTGACCAGTTTTTTAAGATATGATCCCTATACTACAGTCATGACCCTCCCCGAAAGATTCCATAGCCTTAAAAGGGTTGAATTTTAACCATACATCCTATTGTTCTAGTCCCAAGATAAGATAAAACATGAATATTTAGAACTTCTCAATTTATTAATGGGTAAGCTGCATTGGAACCTCTTCACGAGTGTGGGATGACCTTGGATTCTTATAGATTTTTGTATATATAACAATTTATGATTTGGAATCCAAGTATGCCACAGACAGAGCCCTACTACCCGCAGGCGTCCATAGGCTTATATCCCAAGCTAATAAGTTTAAAGAAGGCTTCATACTCAGCATTTAAGTGCTCATCTACAAGAGATTTGCATGTTTATAATGGGGGAACGTTATAGGAAACTCTTTACGAGTAAGATAGCGTAAATGATCTATAGATAACTGATTTTATTATTAAATTGCAACTGCTTTCCCAGAACTGATTTCCAAATAAGTAATAGAATTCCTAGTAATAATGACTTCGATATCCATTCAATCCAACAATTCGAGGATAATGATAAAAGAAACGAAATAAAGTGAAAGTTTTCGTCTAGTATTTTTGTTTACAACACTTCAATTTATTTTTCTTTTATTTCTGAGATAAGAACAAATTTCTAAAAGTCTAGCTTTTTTCATGTTTTATATAATCAGATTCCAATTTCATAACATGAAAAACATTCCCTGATCTGAATCATTTCTCCTGGTTCTGAAAAATCAAAACAACAAAAATCAAAAGAAAAATAAAAATAAATTGAAAAGAAAACAACCAGTAAATATATACAATATATACATGAGTTTTATTTGAGCAATTTATTGAAACGAAGTATTTCAAAGTCTACAAGAAAATTCTTAGTAAAGAAAATAAAAATTTAAAATAAATTATACACACATAACACATGAGTTAAATCAAGATCTCATCAAATGGAAAATGGGTTTAACAACTTACGACTTATTTTTTTTTTTAGACTATAACAGGGGGGAAGTTTGATTAAGAACCGGTGAATAAGCCACCGGGTGCTGTTTACAATAAACCAGGAGCGCGGGCTCTTGAGGAGAGTGGGCACTCAGGACGCTCAATGAGGACAGAAGGAGACATACTCAGCATGTTTAAAAGGGAGAAGCTGCAGAAAAGGAGCCAGAAGAACCAGACCTGAAACTAACAAAACACCAAGAAGATGAGAGCAGGTAGAACTAATTGAACTTCTCCAGGATCTTTTTTACTGCTGATTCCAGAGCTGTGATTCGATTGCTGAAGTTGCTAGTGGTGTTGGCTGCATCTTTGAACTCAGTGAAGACCACATCTTTTCAGTAGTTCAGCTCGCCTTTGGAATCTTTGAGATCCTTCTTGAGTGTGCTCAGTTCATTGGCGAAGGCTTTCCACTGGTTGTGGCCTTTAACTTCTTGATTATCTGATTTTAGCTTGAGGGCATCCAAGGAAAGCTGGATGTTAGCCAGACGCTCTTCCACAGTCTGCACATTAGAGGAGGAACCTACGGAGTCCATGGGTGAAGGTCGCGTGAAGCTGGATGGCCTCGAGAGAGTGAGAGGAGACGGACTTCAATCTTCAGCAAATTTGGAGCACATAAATGAAAAGAGGGTAGCGCGTCTAGTGAACGGGGAGGCCCAGTTTAATAGCTGGAGGGGTCTTGGTCACGATATGAAAAGGCAGAGAATGGAATCTCTAGAGCACTTGATGGGGAGTCTTGACTGTATCTTAGAATATCAACACAAAATCTAGAGGGAATCTTTCTCCTGTACTAAATATTGACTGCGGATTGAATCTCTGACCACCTCGATTTAGGGGATATTGCATATGGATACTCTGTCAGAAACCTCCAGCACGTTTTGGTCCAGCAAGGTTGCCTTGTTGGCCTCCATGTCATCCTTGCCATTGAGGCCTCGTAGAATATGGTAGAAGCCAATTAATTGGAATTTTGAGATAACCAGAAGGATTTTTTTGATTATAGCAGCTAAGAAAATATTGGACGGCAGAGTTTTTGATACCATTGAATGGAGGATTAGCTTGGAATCCCCAAACACCACCAGCGAGTTTAAATTCCGCTCATGGGAAAGCTTGAGGCCTTGCTAGAGCGCCAACACCTCGGCCATGTTGTTGGACATTATGCCTAGCCCCCCATGCATAGTTGGCTAGGACGGAGTTCTCACTTGAAAGGAGGATCCCTCCTCCTCCCGATCGACCTGGATTATTAAATTGCAACTGCTTTCCCAGAACTGATTTCCAAATAAGTAATAGAATTCCTAGTAATAATGACTTCGATATCCATTCAATCCAACAATTCGAGGATAATGATAAAAGAAACGAAATAAAGTGAAAGTTTTCGTCTAGTATTTTTGTTTACAACACTTCAATTTCTTTTTCTTTTATTTCTGAGATAAGAACAAATTTCTAAAAGTCTAGCTTTCTTCATGTTTTATATAATCAGATTCCAATTTCATAACATGAAAAACATTCCCAGATCTGAATCATTTCTCTTCGTTCTGAAAAATCAAAACAACAAAAATCAAAAGAAAAATAAAAATAAATTGAAAAGAAAACAACCAGTAAATATATACAATATATACATGAGTTTTATTTGAGCAATTTATTGAAACGAAGTATTTCAAAGTCTACGAAAAAATTCTTAGTAAAGAAAATAAAAATTTAAAATAAATTATACACACATAACACATGAGTTAAATCAAGATCTCATCAAATGGAAAATGGGTTTAACAACTTATGACTTATTACCAGCAAAGAAAATGAGAGATTAAAATAGATTAACATGTTTTAAAGTTTTTTATCCCTATTTTTTTTTAAATCTTTCAATTTAGTCGAAGTTTTTTTTTTTTTTAATAATTGATGGGATGTTAATCTAATGTGTTTTATTTAGAAATAAAAGTAACAAAATAAATCCTAATGAGTATGCAGGTATAAAAGGATGAAAGGTTCTTTCCTTTAATGAGAAGATTAAAACAAAACGAGAGGAAGTAAAGAACTGCTTACCTGATAATGATGTCGTCATCTCATTCTTAAAATGATGTTGTCGCAACCTCATATATCTGCATTTATTCAAATGTAAACAAACATAAATCATTTGAAAACCTAACCTAAACTAATAAAATAAAATATATACAACTAAGTAAATGAAAATTTCCAATGAAGCCATTCGCGTAGCTTGAAACCTGCCAGAGAAAACAAGTCATGTATGAATATTTGAAATTGGAATAATTCAAAATGAAGAAAAGAAACTAAATCAAATTTTGTATGTACAAAGCATAAAAGATGACACGGAAACCTTTTAATAAATGATTCCTCCCACCATGCATAAATCGGATCATAAAAATCAAGTCGGAAGAAGATAGATTTCTCATGAGAATCATGACTAAAAAGAACCTTATCAGAAGTATGATTTAAAATTCGTGAAAAAGGATCAACAAAAAATGTATCTTTCAACACAATATCATCATGAATAAATTCAAAAAGAACAAAATGACATTTGGGTATTATTTGGAAATCAAATACGTCATTGTGTCTTTTAACGTGAAGATTAAAATTGATGACATTATGTTTAGATATGATTATCCTGTTGCAATGAAGAAAATTAATGCTCAATACATCATGAAGAAATTGTGCATCCCTTTCAATATTACAAATTGAATCATAATCCCTACTGACAAAAGATAAAATGGATGAACATGCATGAGTCTGATGAGTAACGATAGTAGAAAAATTATGATCTTCTTCATGAGAAATTTGAAATAAATCAGAATGGATATCAAAACATCCTTCATCTTCAAAAAATGTATTTCCTTGTAACCTATCAAAATCTGACCATAATGAAGTATTCCTTAGAAAATCATTAACACGTAAATGTAGTCTATGATCAGCGAAAACATCAGGATACAAAGAGTAGTAAGAGTCAGAGTATAAAAAGGTAAATGCTTCTCTATTGATATGATTCATTTCATTGACTACTTTAACAGAAGCATCATTAACAAAACTCTGATCTAATGAATTTTGTGAAGAAATGAAAGGAACTAACTCATCATGAAAGGAAGATGATGAAATTATATCATCACTAGCACATTCAGTTGAAGAATTAATAATTTTTTGTTTATCTTCCATTGTCTTGTGAACAACAAGAGTTTCGAAATTATCGCCTAATGTAAAAGTTGAATCATAATCCCTTTTCTCTTGTTCTTGAAATAGCATGTCATAAAATTCTATGATTTGCCCATTTTCAACAATTTCATTTTCAGTAGTGGAATTAGAAAGAATAGATTCTAAATCATCTTCAACTAATGAACTAACATGCATGCTATCTATTGCAGAATTTTCATTCTTTTCCAAATCACGAAAATCAGAGAGAGAGATAAGATGGAGAAACCAATCCATTTTGTCTTTTTCGGAAAGCTGTTGTTCTTCATGAAACCTGTAACATATTAACATGAACCTGGAAAATAAATCATCAAGAGATTCATATTTATGTCTACGAAGATTTTCTAACTCAAATCGAAGTTTCTTATAGCTATAATCCTCATGAGCTTTAAGAAATAGCTTCGTGAAATGTTCCCATGAATGAATGGATTTTGCTGGCATGAACTTAAACCAAATCAGAATTCTTCCTGTGAAAGTAGCTGCAAAAACTCTGCATTTCTCAACCTCATCAAATAGATCTATGCAATCACAAAAAGAATTAAATACCGAAAGTTGATGAGAGGCAGAAATCTTACCTTCTCCATTGAAGCTCAGTCTTCGCAAGAAATTAGACATCTCTGGAGAAAAAATTTTGCCAGATATATGAAAGCTGAAAGCATGATCTAAATAAGTAATATCAGCCATTTCATAGTAAAAATAAAAATAAATGAAATAAAAAATCAACCAACTCAAAATGGCCTTCTTGCTAATCAGGCCCTCCTTCTAGCGCCATTGTTGACGGGCATATGTGACTATGCACGTAACGGGGGAAAACAACCCAGACCGAGATCCTTAAAGCAAGATCCAAGCTGTTTGGGATGGTTGTTCCAACAGGTTTAAAGGCTCTGTTAGCCTGAAAGTATATAAATAAAACTAAAGCTATTGTTCTGGTTAATTAAATCTACCAAACACCTACGAATGTACAAATTAAACTAGTTAATGATTGTACAAATTAAACTAATTAATCTGATTACTAATGAACTAGTAATATAATTAAATTAATCTATGAACTAAATCTATTCAATTAACTTAACTTATAATATAATAATCAAAAGTTAATCAAATATTAACATGTTAAATGAGTTACAAAATTGCATTATTAACAAATATACATTAATTACAAAAATCAAAAAATAACCTGAATGTGTTATGAATATAAACATCTGATTCATTAGCTGTTTTTCATAAAATAATTTACAAGAAACAACTATTAATCTGTTCTTGGTCTTATCCGGATCGGGAGCGAAGAGAATATTTAACCTGATATCAAATCTACCAATGAAACTATTGCATTAATAATCCTGAAAGTATTCAAAAGAAATTCTGAAATTAACAATATCACACAGTAGGCGTATATACCACATATGATATGATGTCAAACATCAGTAAATCGAAATCAATATAAGTTGACAATTATATAACATATATTTGCATAATTCTTAAAAAAGATCATAGCAAACATAAATAATATGGAAAAAATAAACAACAAGACCAAGCGATACAATACACACATATACAAAGTAAAAATACTGTGAACATATATATGTATCACCAGTTTAACAATCTGTAACGGCTGACAATAAACTGTCTTGAGTCACAGGGAAACCAAACAGTAGTCTTGTCTTCTATTTCTCCCAAACTATCGACCCCCCAGCTCCAGCTCTTGGTCTGCTCTTCGAACAGTGAAAAAGAAATTCTTCAATCCAGTTGAGGATTCCCAAACTAATTCCTAGAAGCAGCGTTTTGATCTGAAAGATAAATCTCTCAGTTGAGTGCCCCCTCCCCCGGTTTAAATAAAAAAAGATCAGAAGAAAATCCAATTTGAGCTTTGCACTGGCGAATTTCTGGAAACGCCCATTTCTTTGCCGGCCGCAACTGCAAAAATTGTGTTCAGAGGATCCCAAAAATATCCTAGAATCCTTCATTTTCTGGTGAAATCCACCAGAGTAAAAATAAATGGGCCCATTATGGAGAAAACCCATGTGGCGGATTTTTTAGATCTATCTCCATTTCTTCACAATATGGCCCGGAAAAACGCCTGTCAGTTGAAAACGTGTTTTCTGTTACTAGCTAAGAACGAAATTCATAGCATGCTTTTTCTTCATCTAACAATTCCAGAATCATAACAATATCCTCCAATCCAGCCGTGAATGCTCCTTTAACCTGCATCATCCCGAAAATCTTAAATGCGAACAATTTTTAATATTGCGATTGAACTATATTCTATTTTCCACATCAATTCTAGAAAAAGAGATTTATGCAGAAATGATAGTGTAGAATATTAACTGAATCCTTTTCCACTTCACGTTTAAACTGCCCAATAAAACAACATAATTATCATGAAAGATAGAAGCATAAGAGACTTCCCTTTCACGCTGGCGCATTTTGAGAAATCTCATCAATCCAGCTAAGATCGCGTGGTGTATATTCGGAATGACCGTAGCCGTTTCCTTCATAGGCTGGTATGTTGAACTTCTACATTACCTGCATTGCATCCAGATTATTAGCACTTTTAACCTCACAAAATGAGATCCTTCATGAATTCGCGATATGTTCCCGATTTTTGATCGCAACTGTTCTTGTATTCCTGCAATTTCATCGCCCTAATCTACGCAAGCAACTGCTGATCTGGATATACATATCAATGTAGACTGCAAACCATCTATAACCGGCCATATTTTATGATGCATCGTGGCGCTCTTTGTTTCACAGTTTGGCGATATAATAATAAGTATTCCTTTGCATGATCCTCAACATGAGCTTTACACGCTATTTCCATGCAGTATGACGAAAACTACGTGATCTGTTATGAACCCACATTATGAATGATAAATTCTCTCTTTATGCTTTGAGCTTCTAGTAATGTAGCAATAATATTTTGGAAATTGTCATGATTTCTATCTACTTATGGCGATTTATAAAAACAAGATATGGCATTAATTGCAAAAGTGCTGAAAGCTTTACTACCATAAATCTCCTTTCAATATAAACATCATATTTTAATCCATGAAATAATTCTTTATTGATTAAAATACTATTTTGGTTGTCATTTGATATGGAGAATATCCAATAATATTCATGGTTACTTTGTCTTTCACCCATGTGGAGGAATGTCCACCAATATTACCAATATTGAGAATGCTCATATTGTTTGGACTCATGCATATTCCAAAATATATAACTCTCAAAGACATCCAAGCATCCATCCTTGTCCTTTTGAATAAAATGCATCCACATCTTACTGTATAATAGTTTCAACCTTCAGGAATGAGAGACATGCTATGCGAAATACAAATCCCATAACCCGTAGTATTAACCTCGACCTCTACATGCAATAATAAAGATGACATATGAGGACCATTATAAAGATCAAGATCAAAAAATAAGGTTGTGTTATTGAACAAAAGCCTTGGAAGTATAATTCGAATGAACTTTGATAAGATGCGAAAAATACAATAATCAATCTTCCAATTTCAAAACCTTAGCAATATTTACGATAAAATCACATCAAATGATAAATATTTGGATAAGATTTCAAGAGTAGGTTATGATAAATTATTAATACTTATCCCTTGATTTTCAATGCAAACCCACTCAAAATAATAATTTCAAAGTAGTGATTTTGTCAACTAATCCATAGCTTGCAAAGGTTTTCTTTAAAAACATTTAATTTCATTGTTTCAGTAGCTTCTGGAATCTCACCATTTCAGTAGCTGTCAATTCTTTAGTCTTGCTATATGAAATTCAAACATTTCATCAAAACAAAATACAATTTTGTTTGATGAAATAATGTTTTTTTAAGGCTGTTGAGTAGGGGCACAACAGATGGCGACTGACTGGGCGAAACAGTTATCTCTGCGAAAACATGAAATCTGACTTGTGTATGTAGCAAGATAAGAAAAAATTTCTTTAACTCAGATTAGCATTTTCCTGAAGATAAAAGAACTGTGCCTTGTGATAAGACTAGATTTCAAACTAATACCAGATTCAATTCTTTTATCATTATCCAGAGATTACCTTCAAAAATGATACAAATTTTAAGTTTTTTCAGAAAACATAAGACTCCAAAAGAAATTAGTCCTGGGAAATACAACGCAATTTTGAGATTTGACCAGTTTTTTAAGATATGATCCCAATACTACAGTCATGGCCCTCACTGGAAGCGTCCATAGCCTCGAAAGGGTTGACTTTTAACCATACATCCTACCGTTCTAGTCCCAAGATAAGATAAAACACGAATATTTAGAACTTCTCAATTTATTAATGGGTAAGCTGCATTGGAACCTCTTCACGAGTGTGGGATGACCTTGGATTCTTATAGATTTTTGAATATATAACAATTTATGATTTGGAATCCAAGTATGCCACAGACGGAGCCCTCCTACCTGCAGGCGTCCATAGCCTCGAAAGGGTACGTCTTTTAACCCATTCTACCCAATGGCTTATATCCCAAGCTAATAAGTTTAAAGAAGGCTTCATACTCAGCATTTAAGTGCTCATCTACAAGAGATTTGCATGTTTATAATGGGGAAACGTGATAGGAAACTCTTTACGAGTAAGATAGTGTAAAGGATCTATAGATAACTGATTTTATTATTAAATTGCAACTGCTTTCCCAGAACTGATTTCCAAATAAGTAATATAATTCCTAGTAATAATGACTTCAATATCCATTCAATCCAACAATTCGAGGATAATGATAAAAGAAACGAAATAAAGTGAAAGTTTTCGTCTAGTATTTTTGTTTACAACACTTCAATTTCTTTTTCTTTTATTTCTGAGATAAGAACAAATTTCTAAAAGTCTAGCTTTCTTCATGTTTTATATAATCAGATTCCAATTTCATAACATGAAAAACATTCCTTGATCTGAATCGTTTCTCCTGGTTCTGAAAAATCAAAACAACAAAAATCAAAAGAAAAATAAAAATAAATTGAACAGGAAACAACCAGTAAATATATACAATATATACATGAGTTTTATTTGAGCAATTTATTGAAACGAAGTATTTCAAAGTCTACGAGAAAATTCTTAATAAAGAAAATAAAAATTTAAAATAAATTATACACACATAACACATGAGTTAAATCAAGATCTCATCAAATGGAAAATGGGTTTAACAACTTATGACTTATTACCAGCAAAGAAAATGAGAGATTAAAATAGATTAACATGTTTTAAAGTTTTTTATCCCTATTTTGTTTTTTAAATCTTTCAATTTAGTCGAAGTTTTTTTTTTTTTAAATAATTGATGGGATGTTAATTTAATGTGTTTTATTCAGAAATAAAAGTAACAAAATAAATCCTAATGAGTATGCAGGTATAAAAGGATGAAAGGTTCTTTCTTTTAATGAGAAGATTAAAACAAAACGAGAGGAAGTAAAGAACTGCTTCCCTGATAATGATGTCGTCATCTCATTCTTAAAATGATGTTGTCGCAACCTTATATATCTGCATTTATTCAAATGTAAACAAACATAAATCATTCGAAAACCTAACCTAAACTAATAAAATAAAATATATACAACTAAGTAAATGAAAATTTCCAATGAAGCCATTCGCGTAGCTTGAAACCTGCCAGAGAAAACAAGTCATGTATGAATATTGAAAATTGGAATAATTCAAAATGAAGAAAAGAAACTAAATCAAATTTTGTATGTACAAAGCATAAAAGATGACACGAAAACCTTTTAATAAATGATTCCTCACACCATGCATAAATCGGATCATAAAAATCAATTCGGAAGAAGATAGATTTCTCATGAGAATCATGACTAAAAATAACCTTATCAGAAGTATGATTTAAAATTCGTGAAAAATGATCAACAAAAAATGTATCTTTCAACACAATATCATCATGAATAAATTCAAAAAGAAAAAAATGACATTTGGGTATTATTTGGAAATCAAATACGTCATTGTGTCTTTTAACGTGAAGATTAAAATTGATGACATTATGTTCAGATATGATTATCCTGTTGCAATGAAGAAAATTAATGCTCAATACATCATGAATAAATTGTGCATCCCTTTCAATATTACAAATTGAATCATAATCCCTACTGACAAAAGATAAAATGGATGAACATGCATGAGTCTGATGAGTAACGATAGTAGAAAAATTATGATCTTCTTCATGAGAAATTTGAAATAAATCAGAATGGATATCAAAACATCCTTCATCTTCAAAAAATGTATTTCCTTGTAACCTATCAAAATCTGACCATAATGAAGTATTCCTTAGAAAATCATTAACACGTAAATGTAGTCTATGATCAACAAAAACATCAGGATACAAAGAGTAGTAAGAGTCAGAGTATAAAAAGGTAAATGCTTCTCTATTGATATGATTCATTTCATTGACTACTTTAACAGAAGCATCATTAGCAAAACTCTGATCTAATGAATTTTGTGAAGAAATGAAAGGAACTAGCTCATCATGAAAGGAAGATGATGAAATTATATCATCACTAGCACATTCAGTTGAAGAATTAAGAATTTTTTCTTTATGTTCCATTGTCTTGTGAACAACAAGAGTTTTGAAATTATCGCTTAATGTAAAAGTTGAATCATCATCCATTTTCTCTTGTTCTTGAAATAGCATGTCATAAAATTCTATGATTTTCCCATTTTCAACAATTTCATTTTCAGCAGTGGAATTAGAAAGAGTAGATTCTAAATCATCTTCAACTAATGAACTAACATGCATGCTATCTATTGCAGAATTTTTATTCTTTTCCAAATCATGAAAATCAGAGAGAGAGATAAGATGGAAAAACCAATCCATTTTGTCTTTTTCGGAAAGCTGGTGTTCTTCACGAAACCTGTAACATATTAACATGAACCTGGAAAATAAATCATCAAGAGATTCATCTTTATATCTACGAAGATTTTCTAACTCAAATCCAAGTTTCTTATAGCTATAATCCTCATGAGCTTTAAGAAATAACTTCGTGAAATGTTCCCATGAATGAATGGATTTTGCTGGCAAGAACTTAAACCAAATCAGAATTTTTCCTGTGAAAGTAGCTACAAAAACTCTGCATTTCTCAACCTCATCAAATAGATCTATGCAATCACAAGAAGAATTAAATACCGAAAGTTGATGAGAGGCATAAATCTTACCTTCTCCTTTGAAGCTCAGTCTTCGCAAGAAATTAGACATCTCTGGGGAAAAACTTTTGCCAGATATATGAAAGATGAAAGCATGATCTAAATCAGTAATATCAACCATTTCATAGTAAAAATAAAAATAAATGAAATCAAAAGTCGACCAACTCAAAATGGCCTTCTTGCTAATCAGGCCCTCCTTCTAGCGCCATTGTTGACGGGCATATGTGACTATGCACGTAACAGGGGAAAACAATCCAGACCGAGATCCTTAAAGCAGGCTCCAAGCTGTTTGGGATGGTTGTTCCCGACAGGTTTAAAGGCTCTGTTAGCCTGAAAGTCTATAAATAAAACTAAAGCTATTGTTCTGGTTAATTAAATCTACCAAATACCTACGAATGTACAAATTAAACTAATTAATCTGATTACTAATGAATTAGTAATATAATTAAATTAATCTATGAACTAAATCTATTCAATTAACTTAACTTATAATATAATAATCAAAATTTAATCAAATATTAACATGTTAAATGAGTTACAAAATTGCATTATTAACAAATATACATTAATTACAAAAATCAGAAAATAACCTGAATGTGTTATGAATATAAACATCTGATTCAATGGCTATTTTTCATAAAATAATTTACAAGAAACAACTATTAATCTGTTCTTGGTCTTATCCGGATCGGGAGCGAAGAGAATATTTAACTTGATATCAAATCTACCAATGAAACTATTGCATTAATAATCCTGAAAGTATTCAAAAGAAATTCTGAAATTAACAAGATCATACAGTAGGCATATATACCACATATGATATGATGTCAAACATCAGTAAATCGAAATCAATATAAGTCGACAATTATATAACATATATTTGCATAATTCTTAAAAAAGATCATAGCAAACATAAATAATATGGAAAAAATAAACAACAAGACCAAGCGATACAATACACACATATACAAAGTAAAAATACTGTGAACATATATATGTATCACCAGTTTAACAATCTATAATGGCTGACAGCAAACTGTCTTGAGTCACAGGGAAACCAAACAGTAGTCTTGTCTTCTGTTTCTCCCAAACTATCGACCCCCCACTCCAGCTCTTGGTCTGCTCTTCGAACAGTGAAAAAGAAATTCTTCAATCCTGTTGAGCATTCCCAAACTAAATCCTGGCAGCAGCGTTTTGATCTGAAAGAGAAATCTCTCAGTTGAGTGCCCCCTCCCCCGGCTTAAATAAACAAAGATCAGAAGAAAATCCAATTTGAGCTTTGCACTGGCGAATTTCTGGAAAGGCCCATTTCTTTGCCGGCTGTAACTGTAAAAATCGTGTTCAGAGGATCCCAAAAATATCCTAGAATCCTTCACTTTCTGGCGAAATCCCTCTGCGGAAAGATAAATGGGCCCTTTCTGGAGAAAACCCATGTGGCGGATTTTTTAGATCTGTCTCCATTTGTTCACAATATGGCCCAAAAAAACGCCTGTTGTAATGTCCCCGGTTTTGACCCCGTTTGCATGATGTATATATTGTAATTAATCGTGGTGAGGAGCTCAAGGCAAAAGCCCCACCATCGATTTGGTTGTGTATGTCTCGGCAATGGGGGATAATTGCCGATGGTATGTCGTGCTATCCAGCACATTTTAATTCGGCATCAAGAAAATCCACACATCAATTAAAATAAACCACAACCAGCTACGACAGTGCAATGTTGAATGAAAAGGGAATGGTTCCAAAGGATAAGGGGTGGGGGATGTCAAACCTTGGATATGGGGAAAAACCCATGTTTCACCACCTTTGTTTTGTTTGCCACCTTTCTTGTCTTACCCAACCTCTCCAACCTCTTCAATGTCTTGACTTTGTTAGTTGGGGGTAGTTATTGCATGAGGGAACGTGGGCATGGAAAAACGTGGGTTTGGCAGGCTGCTGTCAGTTTGGACAGTACGCATGCCCAGTAGAGAACTCTCGTTTCTCTCACGCCTGGGCGGTTCCTCATTCTCACGGTCGGTTCCTCTTCCTCACACGCTGAGCCGTGGTTGTTTCTCTTCATGCGCAGGAGGTTGCACATCCTCACGCAGAGGGAGCAAGGGGAAATCGTGGTTGTCGCTTTGGATTTCGGGTGCAAGAGCCTTCTCGTGCTCAGGGACTGTGTGTGAGTTCCCTTACTGAATTGCGGCTGTGCATTGTTGTTTTCTGTGTGTTGCGGTTAGGTGCAAGTTGCACTCACGCACAGAATTGTTGGGGCGTTTTTCCCATGTTGTGAGCCGTTCTCACCGTCTTTATTTTGGGACTGTTGTTCCCCCTGTGTTTTGTTGGATGTGGTGTCCAATTGCATTTTGGGGGGGGGCAACTGGTTACTTGTAGTGAGCCATTTTCTACTGTGGTCTGCGTTTGAATTTCTGCGGCTATGTTGGGAATGTTGTTTATTGTCCATAGTAGACTGTTGGCTGAGTTCTTTCCCTGTTTGGAATTGTGGAATGCTGTTATCATTTCATTGTGTGTTTGTGGCTGCTGAGGTACCCTTGTTTGGGTTGCAGCTGAGTCGTTTTGGCCACGTTAGGGCCAAAACCAACTCTGAGTGTCCTTGTAGGCTGGGGCTGTGTCTCACCTTTCGTTTGGGGATCATTCCCGGTTGTTTGCTTCTTCACAGGGCTGTGAAGGGATTGTTTTGCTGTCGGTATGCAGTGGTTGTCCCCTTGGGATGTGCTGGCTTGGCCAATCTGTGAAGGCCTGTTAAACCCAGCTGTGCTTGGCTTGCTGTTTCTGTCCCCTTGGCTATGTGTAAGCCTGCAATTGACCCTTATTCCAGAGGAATCATGCCCAGCTCGAGGGTGGCAGCGTTGCTAAGAGATTGAGGAGAAAGCTGGCCTATGGTTGGGTGGAACGTTGCAGCGACGTAGCTGGTTGTGGGCGAGATCTTCATTGAAAGATAAGTGCTGCTGGTTACTTCATCTCTGTAATTCATATTGATGTCAAATGCTGGAATGTATTTGTGTTGCTTCCGCTGTATGATTGAAGAGTTTTGCATCTGTGTATGCTTGTAAATTTTATGTCCAGCATTGATTCCTTTGATTATGTTCATGGGGCCATTTACCCGGTTGTGTTGATGTGTTCGTCGCGTCCTCTTCACCGGTTGAGGGACGGGGATGTGACAGAGTGGTATCAGAGCTCTGAGTTGCAGCAATGGGCCTCTATGGGCCAATAAGAACCAACTGACAGAGGTGCATCTTCTTTTGCCCAGCTGAACCAGTGGAAGACTATAAAAATGTAAAATTTTGTTTAAGTGTTGAACGGTCGGACCACTGGAGGAAGTGGACTTCCGCTTTTGCGGAAGGGTGGGTGAAGTCCCTCGTCCGCCATTGCGGAAGGGCTCGCAAAGTGGAACTTTTGCCGTTTTGGACGGCAAAGTGATTCCGCAGCCGATCGTAATTCATCCGATCGCCGATAGCCGATGCAGTCGAAGAAAGACAAATTTTCAAAAAATTTGTCTAAGTGTGGGAAATCGGAAGCGGGATTGATCTCCTGTCTGACGTTGCGGAAGGATGGGTAAAGTCTTCCATCCGACGTTGCGGACGGAGAAGTGATCTGCGTCCAATTCAAGAGTCAGCCGACGTCCGACGTGAAGGATGTTCTCCATAAGTGCCAATCGGGAGAAGTTAAGGTCTGGCAAGCCGCCATTGCGGAAGAGGGGATGAAGTTGACCCCCGCCGCTGCGGAAGAATTTCGGAAGTGCCGCCATTGCAGATGGCGGAGCGATCTTGCATCCAACTCGAGATCCATCCGATCACCGACGCCGCGGAAAATTTGAATTTTGGCTAAGTAAATGGGCGGCCAGTCGGAAGAACTGGCGAAGTTTCTGTCCGCCGTTGCGGAAGGATTCAGGAAGTTTCTGTCCGCCGTTGTGGAAGGATGAGAGTTTCCGGGGAGCCGATTCTGCGGAAGACAGAATGGTCCAGGAGCCGATTCGGTGGAGGAAAGAATGGGAGATTGATTTGGGAGCCGACGTTGCGGCTGGGAGATTGATTTGGGAGCCGACGTTGTGGCTGGGAGATTGGTTGGAGAGCCGATTCAGCGGACAGGATAAGGGTCCCGAGGGCCGATTCTGCGGCTGTTTTTCAGTGTTTTTCGGGGCTGAAAAATGAGAAAAATGGAAGCGAGCTAATGCGCCAGATTGCGCGAAAACCAATGTTTTACAAAAAAAAAATGAGGGCACTGCCCTCGACCCGCCCTGCAGTGGCGCAGGGAAGCCACAAGGGGGCAAGCCCCCTTGACCCCCATCGTCCCTCGAGACAGTCGTTCTTGTGAGAAGGAAAATCCTGTGTTTTGGGCAAGAGTTCGAATCAGAGGGATTTCACAAAGGACAAAAGGGATGCCGAAAATGAAGCTGCCAAAATGGCTCTGAGATCATTAGAATAATGTGAAAATTCTACTTTGTAGTAGTGTATTGAAAGTGCCAAGATTGGTGAAAGTCTTCATTCTTGGAAGTGGTATGGTTTTCACATCCGAGATCGGAATGACACGTGTGAATAGGCGTTGGAAAGCTTATCCAGCAAGGAGCAAGGATAAGTGACCGAAATCTGAGCATGGAGCAGCAAAGTGATAATAATGGCCATTGTTGTCAAATGGACAAATCTGGACAGTTGCATGCCCAGGGGCAGCAAGGACTATGAAGTCAACCCGTTGCTGTGTGAAAAGGGAGTTCCATGCAAGGATGGAAGGCTTGAAAAGGGAAGTTTTCGTTAAGACCCTATCTTGCTGATTATAACTTTATTTCTTGAGTTTATGCTTGAAATGCATGAGGATATGCATTGCATACATAGGATATTACATGTTGGTAAGAATACTGGAAATTATATACTTATAATGAACCACTAATGATAATCATTGCTTTGATGTTGACCTTAGTGGGAAAACCAACGATGACATGGACCCGGATGAATGTGTTGCTGATGCTGATGGAATGAGACCAGCAACCCTATGGGGAAGGGATAAGGCAACGAGTCCATAACAGAAGTTGGTGAGCAGATTCTGCAATCTCCTGCAAGGACCAACCAAATTGGTCATGGAAAGGGTGTAAGTACGACCCATGCAGGTAAGAGTTTGCTTATGACAAATTCCATGGATTGGTAAAGGTAAGAGACCTCATACCATGTGAATATTGGGATGTAGAATGGTGTCATTCCTATACATGTTAATGATATTGATTATAGTAATGCATCCTATATGAGGTAGTCATGGTTAGGCCATGGTATGGTTGAATGCATAGTATTCCTGAATCAATGCAAGGTAGCGTTGAATGGACATGCATTAAGAAGATTTTATGAATCTTGTTGTTATGCATTGAATGTATGCCTATGAAGGGTGTGAATGACTAATTGCATAAGTGTAGGTACGATGTTGTGGTGTATGGCATGAATGCATTGAGATGAATGCATGTGATATTATGGAGAGCTAATGACTGAAATGATGAATTACTGATAATTCTGGAACTGTTTCGAAGGCTTTTATGAATGCAGGATAGTCATGATCAATTGGCTGCCAGAAATGCTCTATTGAAGAGCAAGGTGGTATGAATGATACGTATGTGAAGTAAGGAGTATCTAAACATTCTATTTAATTGCATGAATGATATGACTATACCTTGCAATGTTAGCATGATAATGATTGCACGAAGTAAATGAGCTTTGAGAACACTGATGTGACTAACCTTTGAAGTATTTGAATTTTATAAATTCTGAAAATGCTTCAGTGATGGTTGTAGCAATGAGATAGTATATGCATACTTACCAAGTGTTTGGTTGATGGAAGCTCATGTTTCAGGTAGATTATTTCGAGAATGGCATTGAGAGGTAAGACCCTGACCAATGCTAGAATCTACCATGTGAAAGAGCTTGTTAAAATTTGAATTGTGAATTTCAAATATTGCTGACAACCACTAGTCACTATGGGCTTGCATAAGCTTGTGTTTGGATGTTTGAAGCTTATGTTTCAGGTAGATTATTCCGAGAATGGCATTGAGAGGTAAGACCCTGACCAATGCCATAATCTACCATATGATATGCATAATAGGTTGTTAAAATTCGAATTGTGAATTTCGGGTTTGAGAAATGGCTGACAACCACTTGCCATTGTTGGATTGCATAAGCTTGTGTTTGGTTGTTTGAAGTTTATGTTCAGGTAGATTACTTCAAACATGACAGTGAGAGGTAAGTTCCTGACCACTGCCAGAATCTACCATTTATGAGAAAAATTCTCATGGTTGTGAAAATTAGTTGGTACGGGTTGTTAAATTCGAATTGTGGATTTCGGATTTAAGAGATACTAATGGCTACTAATCATTGTTGGCTTGTGTGAGATTGTGTCAGGAGGGACACATGGTAAGTGGGTATTCATGTTATGATAGTAAGCATAAAAGTATAATGGGCATAGTAGTGCTGCTTACAAGAAACCCACAATTGAGCAAGTCAATTTCTGTAGTAGAGTTGCAAATTCTTATTGAATTTGATTGCTAAATGTCATTGCTTGGTTATGGAATGATCAATTTGGATTGTAGTATCAGGTAATGATCAACTGTTTGGCTATTTGATGAATGTGTTAGGGGTACACACTGCAGGAAGATCATGGGTGATGACCTGCAAGATCCAAACTTCATGGGAAGGTTTTCCCTTATCTTGGAAATGGGGTTCGGGTGAAACTCCATTAGACATTTTGAAAATGTCTCATCTGCACTGCATGTTTGGTGATAACATGAGTGAGATGGTTTGGATTATGTCAGTGAGATGTGTGTGGATATGAAATGTAAATAGGAAACAGGGATGGGCCTTGGTTTGCTTAAACCTGGTGATTGGAAACCACACAGACAGAGCTAGAGGGTTGGATTTCTTCTCCACAACCCCGGGATAGAACTAGAAGGGAATGCAGGGCCTGAGGGACTGTGTAGCAGAGAAGGGACTGATTCCTTGTGCTGGTTGTGTGTGTGGGTGTTATAGAAGTCAGGCTAGTTCTTGTGTAGGTGTTCCTAGCTCTACAACGACCTCACTAGCTTAGCATTCAGTTTTTCCCAGTTCCTTGATGGTGCCTAACAGATATAAAGGCATGCTGCGATGGAAAATGGATTAGTGTTCTATAACCCTTGCTATGAATATGCATGTTTAATTATTAAATTCCATATGTAGAACATGTTTTGATTTATTTTCATGATGACCGATTGCCTGAGTATGCATAGGGCTTGCATGGCACACACCGGGAATGGGTGCACACTTTTCCGATGTCGAGTCATGAAAGGGTTTTCAATATTGATTACACTCTGGGGAGTGGACGCACTCCTGGTGTCTCAATAGTTGATAGTGAATGATATGAAATGTGATTACAGTTTTAGAGCAATGATGCTGATGAGTTTGCTTGTGTTGCTTGTGTTGACAGGCTAAAGGTAAAGGTAAATGGTTGATATAAGTGTATTGTTGACATAAGTGTATGTTGGTATAAGTGTATGTTGGTATAAGTGCATGTTGGTATAAGTGTATGGCGATATAAGTGTATGTGTCATTGTTGACATAAGTGTATGATGGGCTGCGATATGCCTAAGGATCCATAGTAGATCCTAGACCTGGAAATGGTCATGATAAAGTTCCAAGCCCAGTTGACATGGTTATGTACTGGTTGGACATTGATTATTTGATGTTGAGGAAAATCCTACGTTCTGACCTAACATCTAAGTCCATAGGCGATCCCAAGGCTTGCAAAGCGAAGCAGGATCCTGTGGACGAATGAGGAAACGCACAATACAGATAAGTATTGGATTATTTTTGCTTATAGATATACATGTGTATATGATTTGGTTATGATGTTTTAAACTCTTGCTTTAGAGATAAAACTAATGAGAATAAACTAAACATATGAATCTATTCAATGTTTGGATATAGGTATCGCTGGGAGCGAGGACTATGAGAGCATCCTAGAGGTGCACGTGGACATGTGAATGTCCGAAAAGCTCGGAATGAGTGGTAATGAAAAGATGCTAGTAGGACGGGGGAGTCCTAGCAGCTGAGACAAACCATGTGGAGAGACTCCATGGTTTAGAGGTCTGGAATAGACCAAAGACACTAAGTGTCGTGACCAAGAAGGATTGGTCCAGCATTCACGGTGAAGTGAAAGAGGCTGAGAGCATGAAAAGCCACTGTGATGGCGAGGGTTCGGGGATGGAACAGAACAAAGAGGGGAAAAACTCTTACTGCTCTCTCTTGCCTTTTGATTATATATATGTATATATGTTTATGCATTGTGAAAACAAGAGATTGTTGAATGCATGTATGATTGTGAATGAAATGTGTGTATTTGCTTAAGCAAATTTGTGAATGCTGGAATAGTTAATTCCCTGCCCAAGAATGGACATGAATGAGCTCATGTTCCTATTGGGGAAAGGCATGAAAGATATGAAAGCCTCATTGATGAGACTTGGACTGTCATGCCAAATTGGGTAATTAACTAACTGATTTTGATATCTATATCATGCTTGGTCTGATAGAATTTCAATGGTGCATTCCATAGGTGAGAAAAGTGAAAACGGGTGGTGCATGTTGATTATGGCAGCAGATCAAAAGTTGTTGGACTTGGCTGGAAGTCTCCTTCAAATCATTGCCAAGACGCAAGAGAATCTTGGGGAGATGCTCAGGATACAGAAAAGGCAGAGTGAAATGAACCACCAGATTTTGCAAGACTCTATTGGTTTGCAAAGGGAGGTGAAAAGCCTTCTGGGAGAAATCGGCAAAGGAAAGAAAGGTGGATCAGCACTGGGACACTTGTCCAAGCGAACCAATAAGAAACGGTCCAGGCATGAAGACTCAAAGGAAATTGAGCAGGTAAAGATGAAGCATCCAGTGAGATGCTGGAGATGCGGAGGACATCATTTACGTCGGGACTGTCTGATGAAGGAACATGATGAAGGCGATAGCCGCAAAGTTCCTAGACTTCGGGATCAGCAAGAAGCTGAGAACCAGCAGGAAAAGTGCATGGAAGCCGAGAGGCTTGGTCTTGAACGTTCCAAGTAGATGATTGAACGTGGGATAGATCTGTAATTTTGGAATTTTGATGTGCAATTGTATATGTATTGTATGTATGTAATGGAACACCGAGGACGGTGTTATTCCAGGGGGGAGGGGAATGTAATGTCCCCGGTTTTGACCCCGTTTGCATGATGTATATATTGTAATTAATCGTGGTGAGGAGCTCAAGGCAAAAGCCCCACCATCGATTTGGTTGTGTATGTTTCGGCAATGGGGAATAATTGCCGATGGTATGTCATGCTATCCAGCACATTTTAATTCGACATCATGAAAATCCGCACATCAATTAAAATAAACCACAACCAGCTACGGCAGTGCAACGTTGAATGAAAAGGGCATGGTTCCAAAGGATAAGGGGTGTGGGATGTCAAACCTTGGTTATGGGGAAAAACCCATGTTTCACCACCTTTGTTTTGTTTGCCACCTTTCTTGTCTTACCCAACCTCTCCAACCTCTTCAATGTCTTGACTTTGTTAGTTGGGGGTAGTTATTGCATGAGGGAACATGGGCATGGAAAAACGTGGGTTTGGCAGGCTGCTGTCAATTTGGATAGTACGCATGCCCAGCAGAGAACTCTCATTTCTCTCACGCCTGGGCGGTTCCTAATTCTCACGGTCGGTTCCTCTTCCTCACGCGCTGAGCCGTGGTTGTTTCTCTTCATGCGCCGGAGGTTGCACATCCTCACGCAGAGGGAGCAAGGGGAAATCGTGGTTGTCGCTTTGGATTTTCGTGTGCAAGAGCCTTCTCGTGCTCAGGGACTGTGTGTGAGTTCCCTTACTGAATTGCGGCTGTGCATTGTTGTTTTCTGTGTGCTGCGGTTAGGTGCAAGTTGCACTCACGCACAGAATTGTTGGGGCGTTTTTCCCATGTTGTGAGCCGTGCTCACCGTCTTTGTTTTGGGACTATTGTTCCCCCTGTGTTTTGTTGGATGTGGTGTCCAATTACATTTTGGGGGGGGGGCAACTGGGTACTTGTAGTGAGCCATTTTCTACTGTGGTCTGTGTTTGAATTTCTGTGGCTATGTTGGGAATGTTGTTTATTGTCCATAGTGGACTGTTGGCTGAGTTCTTTCCCTATTTGGAATTGTGGAATGCTGTTATCATTTCATTGTGTGTTTTTGGATGCTGAGGTACCCTGGTTTGGGTTGCAGCTGAGTTGTTTTGGCCACGTTAGGGCCAAAACCAACTCTGAGTGTCCTTGTAGGATGGGGATGTGTCTCACCTTTCGTTTGGGGATCATTCTCGGTTGTTTGCTTCTTCACAGGGCTGTGAAGGGATTGTTTTGCTGTCGGTATGCAGTGGTTGTCCCCTTGGGATGTGCTGGCTTGGCCAATCTGTGAAGGCCTATTAAACCCAGCTGTGCTTGGCTTACTGTTTGTGTCCCCTTGGCTATGTGTAAGCCTACAATTGACCCTTATTCCAGAGGAATCATGCCCATCTCGGGGGTGGCAGCGTTGCTGAGAGATTGAGGAGCAAGCTGGCCTATGGTTGGGTGGAACGTTGCAGCGACGTAGCTCGTTGCGGGCGAGATCTTCATTGAAAGATAAGTGGTGCTGGTTACTTCATCTCTGTAATTCATATTGATGTCAAATGCTGGAATGTATTTGTGTTCCTTCCACTGTATGATTGAAGAGTTTTGCATCTGTGTATGCTTGTAAATTTTATGTCCAGCATTGATTCCTTTGATTATGTTCATGGGGCCATTTACCCGGTTGTGTTGATGTGTTCGTCGCGTCCTCTTCGCTGGTTGAGGGACGGGGATGTGACACCCGTCAGTTGAAAATGCGTTTTCTGTTACTGGCTGAGAATGAAATTCATAGCATGATTTTTCTTCATCTAACAATTCCAGAATCATAATAATATCCTCCAATCCAGCTGCGAATGCTCCTTTAACCTGCATCATCCCGAAAATCTTAAATGCGAACAATTTTTAATATTGCGATTGAACTATATTCTATTTTCCACATCAATTCTAGAAAAAGAGATATATGCAGAAATGATAGCGTAGAATATTAACTGAATCCTTTTCCACTTCACGTTTAAACTTCCCAATAAAACAACATAATTATCATGAAAGATAGAAGCATAAGAGACTTCCCTTTCACGCTGGCGCATTTTGAGTAATCTCATCAATCCAGCTAAGATCGCGTGGTGTAAATTTGGAATGGTTGTAGCCATTTACTTCATAGGCTGGTATGTTTAACTTCTACATTACCTGCATTGCATCCAGATTATTAGCACTTTCAACCTCACAAAACGAGATCCTTCATGAATTCGCGATATGTTCCCGATTCTTGATCGCAACTGTTCTTGTATTCCTGCAATTTCATCGGCCTAATCTATGCAAGCAACTGCTGATCTGGATATACATATCAATGTAGACTGCAAACCATCTATAACCGGCCAGATTTTATGATGCATCGTGGCGCTCTTTGTTTCACAGTTTGGCGATATAATAATAAGTATTCTTTGGCATGATCCTCAACATGAGCTTTACGCGCTATTTCCATGCAGTATGACGAAAACTACGTGATCTGTTATGAACCGGCATTTTGAATGATAGATTCTCTCTTTATGCTTTGAGCTTCTCGTAATGTAGCAATAATATTTTGGAAATTGTCATGATGTGCATCTACTTATGGCGATTTATGAAAACAAGATATGGCATTAATTGCAAAAGTGCTGAAAGCTTTACTACGATAAATCTCCTTTTAAATTAAACATCATATTTTAATCCATGACATAATTCTTTATTGATTAAAATACTCTTTTGGTTGTCATTTCATATGGATAATATCCAGTAATATTCATGGTTACTTTGTCTTTCACCCATGTGGAGGAATGTCCACCAATATTACCAATACTGAGAATGCTCATATTGTTTGGACTCATGCATATTCCAAAATATATAACTCTCAAAGACATCAAAGCATCCATCCTTGGCCTTTTGAATAAAATGCATACACATCTTACTGTATAATAGTTTCAACCTTCAGGAATGAGAGACATGCTATGCGAAATACAAATCCCATAACCCATAGTATTAACCTCGACCTCTACATGCAATAATAAAGATGACATATGAGGACCATTATAAAGATCAAGATCAAAAAATAAGGTTGTGTTATTGAACAAAAGCCTTGGAAGTATAATTCGAATGAACTTTGATAAGATGCCAAAAATACAATAATCAATCTTCCAATTTCAAAACCTTAGCAGTATTTATGATAAAATCACATCAAATGATAAATATTTGGATAAGATTTCAAGAGTAGGTTATGATAAATTATTAATACTTATCCCTTGATTTTCAATGCAAACCCACTCAAAATAATAATTTCAAAGTAGTGATTTTGTCAACTAATCCATAGTTTGCAAAGGTTTTCTTTAAAAATATTTAATTTCATTGTTTCAGTAGCTTCTGGAATGTCACCATTTCAGTAGCTGTCAATTCTTTAGTTTTGATATATGAAATTCAAACATTTCATCAAAACAAAATACAATTTTGTTTGATGAAATAATGTTTTTTTAAGGCTGTTGAGTAGGAGCACAACAAGTAGTTATTCTTCTTTTTGCATCTATATTGTTCATTTCAATTGCAGCTTCTGATCAGGGAATAACCCCTATCCACTTAACTATGGGAAATACCTTAGCATAGACCTAAAACCCTTTGTGATGAGTACTACAGGAACCTTGATGTAGCTATCCATTGAGAGGACCTACCAACAAAAAGGAAATGACCCCTACCTGATTGACTAGTTCCCACCGATGAGGTAAATCAAGAGGTGTTGTTTGTGAAAAAGAGATTATCGGTTTTACTTGAGTGATGGAGTGATGAGTATTTCCTCAATACACAGTTTTTTATACAGCATTGGTGTTCGAGTGACTCCCTTAAACCTTTAGGAATAGGAACATACCCTGGGGTCCATATCTATTGTTAGTTGATAAATAGCAAATTTCATATGTCCATATCCATCACACATGAATTACCATTAGAGGAAATTTCAACTTAAAATAAGCCTTTTAACCCAAATTCAAATTCCATGTCATCATGTTTTAGCCAGTGAAATTGATTTAAATTTGAAATACTATATAGGTCTAAAGAAATTTTTAATATAAATTTGGGAATAGGTATCATAAAATAAACTACTTTTTTGTTCACATATTTTCGACATATCTCCCTGTGTCTTTTCTCAAATTTTGTTCAGGAGATCTTGTTGGATTCAGAATTGAATTTTGCATCCAACGAGTACCCACTCAGCATACTTTTGACAGACCCCTCTACCCGAAAAACAATAAATACCTGAAAAAACGTGATGATGACATAATCACCACATTTTTTAGGTATTTCTTGTTTTTCGTGTAGTAGGGTCTGTCAAAAGTATGCAGAGTGGGTACTCCTTGGATACAGAATTCAATTCCACATCCAACAATCTCTCCCGATCGAAATTTGAGTAAAAACACAGGGAGATATGTCGAAAATATGAACAAAAAAAGTTGTTTATTTCTTTTCTTCCTCCAAAATTAATAAATTTTATTTTATTATTTTAACTATTATTTTATTATTTTCCTTAGGAGGCCCATTTTGAGTTGAAATTTCCTTTAATGAGCTAGAAAAAAATCCTAGTTATCACCTGCACTAGAGTAAAAAAACAAATGGAAGATGAACTTGCCTCCCTCAAGAGAAAAATCCAAGATACGGATAAAACAATTCTCATCCTCCATCTTCAACGTTCAAGAATGAACAATAGACGTGATCTAGAGCCTTCTACATGCGTTGGGTTCTCTTCTTCAAAGAATTTTCGTAGATCGAATCTTGATTTCCCTCACTTCAATGGTGATGATGTGACTCGATCGATATACAAATAAGAACAATATTTTATTCTGCATAACAATTTTGATGTCACCAAATTTCAACTTGCATCATTTAATTTGGAACATGAAGCCCTTCAATTGTTCCATTGGTACATCAAGGATCATGAAGACCCAAAATGGATAGATTTTCACCAACTCCTTTTGCAACAATTTGGTGCTAGTGCTTTTGATGAATTCACGGGAGAAATCACTAAACTTTTCCAAACTAAAAATGTGAGAGAGTATCAAACATAATTTGATAAATTGTCCAAACACAAAGAATAATTCCTAATGAATTGTACATGTGTTGTTTTATCAGTGGTCTAAAGGATGCAATCCCATCTGAGGTTAAAATTTTTTTCCATAGCATAATTATGAAAGACCGAGGGTTGGCTAAGTTGGTGGAGGAGAAGATCATTACTCAACATTGCTCCCAATCCACTCTTGTTCCATTCAGAAATAAGGTTTCCCAAAGACCTACAATCATGGCAGCTAAGAGAAACTCCCCTATCAAGCATTTTTCTTAAGCCAAGATGCGTACACATAGAGAAAAGGGGATTTTTTTATAATTTTGATGAGAAAATCACCCAAGGACATCGATGTGTTGAGAAAAATATTTATCTCTTGGATGTGGCTTCTCCTCCTGCTCCTGAAATTTGGGAAGATGCTCAGGATTGAGTACATGATTAGGTCGACATTTAACATTCACCTTTTGACCCTCCTACTCAAGACGACCACCCATAGATATCTCTACATGCATTAGTTGAAGTGACTACCCCACAAACCATGTGGGTTAAGGGTTTCTTCCAAAATATCCCTCTTACAATACTCATTGATTTTGGTAGAAGTCATAAATTCATTAACCCTCAAATCTCCAAATAGAATCATCATTTTTTCCATCCCTGTTCCATCTTTAAATTCATGCTTTCCAATGGGGCCACCTTAATTTGTAAAGAGAAGTATCACAATGTGTGTATCTCTACTGGATATTATAAATTGCGCTCTGACATGTTTTCCTTGCCCTTAGGTGGATGTGATGTGGTTATTGGCACTCAATGGTTAAACACACTTGGACCGATATTATGGGAATTCGCTGAACTTTGAATTCATTTTTCAGTCAATGGGAGAAAACATGCATTGAAGGGCTTACAACCAAGGTCTCTCAGAATCATCAATTCACATCGCATGGTTTCATCACTCAACTCCATTCCATTCACATGCAACCATCAATGATCTCCACTGCTCCCTTTCATCTACAACAAATTTTGTGTTGATATGCATGTGTCTTTGTTGAACGAATGGTATCCACCTTCAATACTAGACAACCATCATATTCTGATCCTTTCTAGAAGTGTCCCTCCAAACATCAGGTTCATCTCTACACAGATTTGGACAGATATTTCAATGAATTTCATCAAAGATATCCCTAAGTATGGAGGGGGGATAGTGATCTTGGTTTTGGTTGATTGCCTCTCCAGATATAGAATTTTTGTGCACTCATCCATCCATATACTTCCTCCTTAGTCGAACAAATTTTTATGGATTATATATATTGTGATCCAACTTTCACAAGTCATTTTTGGACAAAAATATATCACCACACTGGCACCAAACTGAATATTAGTTAAGGGTATCAACCACAAATAAATTGTGAGACTGAAGTTATCAATAAATTTTTGGAAACTTACCTTTGTTTCTTCACCTCTGAACAAAAACATCAGTGGGAAAAGTAGCTCCCTCTCACTAAATGGTTGTACAATACCTCCTACCACATTGCATCTACAATGTCTCAATACGAAGCAGTCTATGCTCAATCACCTCCAATGACCGTCCATACATGGCCAACAGTTCACCAATTAAGGAATTTGGCACAGTTCTCCAAAACTGAGAAAATATTCTTCACATTTTGTAGAAAATTCTTCACATGGCCAGGAACTGAATGAAACAACAAGTCGATTAGATCCCTTCTAAGCACACTTTTCATGTCAGTGGTATGGTTTTTCTTCATCTACATTCTTACAAGTAATCCTTCCTAAAACTAAAAGGGAATCATAAGCTGGCTCCAAATTTCTATGGTCCATATAAGGTTCTTCAGAAGATTAGGTCTCCTACTTATAAATAGGAACTTCCTCGTTCTTCTCACATTCACCTTGAATTTTATGTCTCTTCTCTCAAGAATGTTATTGGCACCAACATCAGAAAACAAATTGTTTTACATGAACTGCATAATGGATGATCCATCATTTTCAATCCAGAGACCATCCTCAATAGGTGCACTCATCAACTTCGCTCTCGATCCATCATAGAGGTATTAATTCATAGGTACAACATGTAACCAAATGATTCTAAATGGGAACCAGTCCTTCAAATTTAACAACAATTTCCACATCTAAAGCTTTGAGGACAAATCTTTTCTTAGAGGGAGGGGATGTTAGAAACACATGTCAACCCTTCTCTTTACTTTGTTAAGTATATTGTTGTTGGACACATATGCTTTATAACTCATCACATGAGTGTATTGTATTAGCCAACATTCACAAGTAATAGTTGTTTATATTAGAATTAGTATAGCAGTAAATGTTAAGGGAGACGAAGGTATCCATGATTTATTTGTATTGAGCTTGCTCGAAGGAGCTTTCGGTTTCCCCTTGAAGTGGCATATGAAACGATAACTTTATATTAAGAAGAATAACTCTAGTCATAAAAACAAAGATTTTTGCATAAAAAAAACCTAAAACATCCCCCAAATAGAAAAATATCATAAATAATTTGAACACTCTAACCATAAAAAATATTAGACCATACAAGAATGAATGATTCATATAATTTTAGCCC
>LPNX010591611.1:138092-187963 GCA_001517045.1 Pseudotsuga menziesii | reverse complement strand
GGCTCTACGATAAAAAACAGCTCGGGTGAAATAAATGTGAAGGACATCAAGAGATAGTTAAGGCAGAGGTTCGGGTTTTTTATGTTTTAAAGGGATTTTTAATGCTCTAAAGTCTTGAAGCAATCAATTACGATGATAATTGACGATGTAGATTATGACACAATTACTCCGGAAAGGAAAAGACACATTTTCACACTAATGGCATCACGAAAACAAGTAGGGCACGACGCTCCCACATGGGAGAATACCAGACTTGTCCTTTCTAATAAAAAATATTGCGAAGACATGATATCCACCAAAATTGGCGAAAAGAAAAGATTGGGAGCTAAAGCTAAAAAAGAAGCCACAACATTAGTAGTAGGAAAGGATATATCACTAGAAGAAGTACCTGATTATTTTTCGTCTGCTCTGGTCAGTAGATTTTGTGGAAAAACAGTTGAAGAGGTGGCTCTTTGAGAGTGGATGGAAGAACACTAGAGCACTCACCTGTAGCAGCTCCCGATGTTCCATATCTTGTCTAGGGGTTGGATATTGTTTCGTGTCAAAATAGAGGCAGAGCGACAGACCCTATTAGATAACAACTAGCATTAGGGACATTGAGGATTAATTCTCAAGAAATGGAGTGTGTATTTTGACGCCAATAGGGAGCCACAGAATGTACAGAGAGTTTGGGCCATTTTTCCAGGTCTACCAATGATGTTCTGGAAGAAAGAGATAATGGAGGCAATAGGAAGAAAAAATGGAAAATTTATAGCTCTAGAGGATGGATGGGAATAGAAGATTGATAGAAGGAGTGCCAGAATACTGATAGAAGTTGACCTCCGAGACAGACTGTATGAAGAAATTCACTTGGAACTTCACGGTAGCATGCGGCAGCAGAGGCTCGATTATTGGAAAATACCATTCAGGTGCTTATCTTCCAGACAGGTGGGTCACTTAGTAAAAGAATGCAAAAACTATGAAGAAATGTCTCCTCAGCCCAGGTAGAAGGTTAAAGGTATAGCTCGGAACAGAAAAAGAAGTGATTTCTAGCTAAGAGACAGTGCGTAGTGATTTGTATTACTGTTGGGATAATATATATTAATGTTGTAATTAACTAATCAATTCTCATCGGATTTGTACCAAATTTGTCTTGTTTAGTGTACATTGTCTTTGTTATTCCACTACATAATTATACATCTCAATTTCTCTCATTTTCCTGTAGATCAATGGTTCACAAATTTAACATGGTATCAGATCCTTGTTTAGGCTAGCAACAAGTCTTGTCTGATCTCCATTGTACACTAGAAGCAACTAAGTTTCCACATAAATCCTGGAATGATAACCTTGCTCCCTCTTGATTCTGTTTAGAGAAGTCTATCCATGTTTTACGGACTCTGATAAAGTGTACATGTCGATATGGAAAGGATTGAAAATGACATGATCTTGCAAATTGAATTGGTTTTTGTAGTGTTGCTTGCAGGTACTTGCATAGCTTCTTCAGGAATTGACTGTTCAACATAAAAAAATATGTATTCTTCAGCTCTTGTACCCCGAGTCCATACACCATTCAACTACAGTGATTGGAGGTTAGATGTGCAGGTATCCTTGTGCAATCTTGGTATGTTTAAGATGACAATGGGTGGAGAAACTGAGCCCCAGTAGTATGTTGAGAAGAACAAATTTTTGAATTGACTTGATGAGGCTTTCATCTTCATATGCACTCATATCTACCGGGATATTTTGTTCCATCTTGAGGGACTAACGACTCCATAGGAATCTTGGGATAATCTTGAATATTTTATTAGAAAACACGATGAGATTCAAGGGAATAGTTCAGAGAATGAGCTCATAGATCTACATCCTAGCAGTTTTGAATCTATTCAACAATTCTTTACAAAATGTAGGTCACTAGTAATGCAATGCAAACACTGTGTATTAGAGAGGAAAGATGAGAAAATTATGTTTTCAGTACTGAGCAATCTTGCATTCGAGTACTCAGTCTTTGTCTCTACATTCCATTCCGAAATATCTTCCATCCCTAATTGGAAGATTCCTTCTCTAGATTCTTTTGTCGAATCCTTAATACAAGTGCAAGATAAATTGGTTCAAATGGGAGTGCTTCGATCCTCCAATAAATTATCACTCTTAGTGATAGACTCAAACAATGCACAAGTAAGAGGGAATCACAAAGGGAAGGTTACCAAAAATATTGATTTGAATCCAAAGGAGAATCAGAGATCTTCCGATGGAGCCTTAGGTTCCAATAAAAAGAATAAATTTTAGAACACTAAGTGTCCATACTATATGAGAGGATTTCATCCATAGATCTAATGCATGAATAATACCATCAACCAGTTGAAAAAACTACTTGAATAGAATAATATTTCTCTTCCACAAGGTGTAGAGATGTCTAAAGATGGAGACAAGACTGAAGAATATGATACCTCACATTCCTTAAAGGAAATCCTTGCTTAGTACAAAGATTACTTGACATATTCTGGAGCATCCAATCACATGGTTTCCTCCAAGGAATCCATCACCACTCTCACTCCATCAGGAGGACCCAGCATTGATATGGGAGATGATTCCCAAATCACAGCTGTTGGGAGAGGTTCTATTTACATTTCCAACATGGTCAATTCAAGAATGTAATTTATGTTCCCTCTTTTTCAACAAATATGTTGTTTGTTTATCTGAATGAATCATACAGGATCTCCCAAGAGTGTTATATTCGACTTCAACTCAGTATAAATCACTAAAAAATATACTAGAAATATCATAGCGAAAGGGTTTGCTAAGCATGAATCAAAGGCATATGATTTCTCTCATTTCCTTCCTGCTTCACATCTAACATCTTTATTGACTCATACCAATAACACCAGCAAGATGTCGAATGAGATATTTGGGCATCAATTTCAAATATCTGCAGCAACTTCACAATGGCAAAATGGTTCAGGGCTTACCACTCATCTAAACATCAAATGGGGTATCTCTTGGTTGCTTGGTAGGTAAGCATCCATAAAAGAGGTATGAACTTGGGAAGAAAACTAGATATGACTCTACACTTGATATGATACATAGTGATGTTTCAGAACTAATTCCTACAAGATAAATCAATGGTTTTAGGTATTTCCTTACTTTTATTGATCATTTTTCAAGGTTCTGTTGGGTATATTTTATGAAACAGAAATAAGAGGTTTGAAAATTTTTAAAGTTTTTAAATCCTTGATTGAGAATAGTTTCAGAAATAATATCAAGTCCATTAGATCAGATAATGGTGGTGAATACATTAAAAGATATTTTCAATAGTATTATGAATCATAGGAGATTCGAATGGAAAGCTCAGTTCCATACACACAACAGTAGAATGGTGTGGCTGAAAGGAAAAATAGATCGTTGAAGGATAAGGAAACTTGTCTTCTCCAAGACAATAATATTCCTCATTCTATTTGTGTTGAATCTATAAACTGCTCTTCATACATACAGAATAGAGTTCCTAACAAATCAATGATTGGGGTCACTCGTTTTGAAGCAATACATGGGAATAATCATGATGTATCTCACTTGAGAGTCTTTTCTTCAAAATCTTATGCCAGAATTCAAATAGACAAGAGAAAGGAATTCCAAGCCTAGACTAGCGAATGCATACTTCTGGGATATCCTGAGGATGAAAAAACATATAAATTGCTGGAAATTTCAACTAGGAAGTGCTTCATAGAGCACAGTGTTCAATTTGAAGAAGATCAGTTGCTTGATCCACCAAAATCCGAAGCAAAAGGAGGTATAAACACTCTTCTATTTCCATTTAATGATGATAAATTTTTTTATGTTTCAAATTCAGATGAAGAGTAACAAGATCAGCATGATCTTCATATCGAGGTTGTACCTCAAGAGAATCTAGATCCATATCCAGCTACCATTCCAAATCAGTGGCCTAAGCCTAAATGGGACCAAAATCCCATTGAAGAAGTTGGGGACGGTGTTGGGAATCTAGAAGAGAGAAGTAGAACATGGTCCCAGTATCGGCATGAATAGGTTGTACTCTCTCACACATCTTCGCTATCTATAGAGTAGTTCAACAAGCTTCCAGGTAAATCCTACTTGATGAGAGAGAATGATCAACAACTTGGACCACTAAAGAAAAAAATTGATCAGTCCATTCCTCCACTAGGAAGAAGAAACACAAAAAACATTCACCATATCGGAATAAAATTGACAGTTTCACATGCACAGTCTCAAGATGTTGGTGCATAGATGAACCAAAATAATGCATTGCTGCTGCAAATTGTAGCAAATCGTTTACAATTTATTACCCAAAGAGGAAAATTTCTCTTAATTAATGTTTTTTTCCTAATTCTTGCTTATTTGGAAGGGGGGGGGAGTGGGGTTCCCCATTTTCCTTAGGTTATTAAGCATTTTTTAAATTTTTCATTAGATTGTATGGGTGACTTTGGCGTAGTTTCTAGGGCCCAAATTTGTCCAACTTAGGATCAAGTGGGGTTTTAGGATTATATAATACTCCCTTGTCCATATATAGTCTAATTGTTCATCTTTCCTAACTTAGGAGTCATTTTCTAGAGTTTGGTGACACCATGGTATTGATTCCAGTGTTTCGACTAGTGTCATTGGTGCGACTGATGCCATTTGGTGCCACCAGTGCAAATCCCTACATTCTAGGAGCCACTCGAAGTGCCACCAGTAGAATCCATCACTTGGTCATGGTTGGTAAGTAGTTATGTTGAGTCAAGCTCCAATTACAATCAGTTAGTCTAGCACCAACTTTGCATGATTTAAGGGAGAGTGGTGCCTTTTTCCACCGACCCTGTTACCACCTAAGTTGTACTTAGTGGTTTTCTATCAAGTGAGCCTGGTGAACCGGACAGGGATAACTTGTTCGGACTTCAGAGAACTTTTAGTCTTGCTTCTGGGAAGCTTTGTTGTATCATATCACATGTTCATACCCCATGGGGGAATTGTAATAAATGTTCTAGCATGATAGTGTCTATAAAAGACTCAGTCTCTTAGATTTCATTTGTCAATCCGATCAGCCCAGGGTGTTTTTTCCCTTGGTTATTATTGGTTGTTGAATAAACGACTGATAATTTCTAAGTTTTTCACTCCATACCTCCAAAGTTGGGGTGGTCGGCTTGGCATTTAGGCCTATTTAGGTTATTAGAGTCTATGTGTCAATGTATAAGCATGCTAGACATCATTTTTGAGTCACATGAACATGTCTAAGTCCCCCTAGGTGTTTTTCAATTTTTCAATTTTTCAGTTTTTTCAGTGTTTTTTATTAAATTTTAATTTTTCCAAAACTTAGGCTATTTTTTAATAGTTTAATTGGAAAAATTGATTTTGTAATAAAAGTGGGCCAAATAATCGGTTTCAGTCATGTAGGTGCTCATTTTCAAGCTAAGAGCACCATGTAAACCCATGGACCCACTATTTCCTAGTTTTGAGTGATTTTCCATCACTCAGGTCAGAAAGCCCCAAAAATCAATTATTGATTATTTTAATTAATAAATTGATGAATAATGGAGCAAATCCAAAATCAATAAATCAATGGATTCTCAGCCGATTTGATTGAAATCAGTAAGATCTGAAGCAGATTGACTGGATATGACAAATCCTTGACTGAAGGAGGTGATCAAATCAGATCCAGAGTTGATCTTGAGCATCCTTTATGGGGAATTTCACCCTCTCTCTCTCCTCAACACGTTTTTGGCTCAACTAGATGATTTTTGGTGGATTCTTCAGTCAACAGGTTGAGGTGTCAGTCAAATCACCCCCCGATTGATAGTTGCACTCAGTGAGACTCGGATCTGGCTCAGCTAGACACAGATCAGGCATTGATGGACTCTCCATCAATTGATTTCACTTGATTCCATGAGTAATTGCGCCCCCCTGGGCTAGATGGCCTGTAAATTGTATATATCCAGGCACAGCCTCCTCTTCCAAGCTAGTTAGAACTGGGATTGAGGTGCTATTGCTATTGTGCTGTATTGTTTTTTCATTCTGGAATAAAGAATATTTGGAGGCAAGATCTATGGTATAATTCTCTTCATGTGTGGACGTTGATTTTCAAATGCTTATGATGTATAATCTACTTTTTTTTATCATTGCTTTGCTGGTTAATTGTTGGCCTTGAAGGAGAGAGCTCCCTCCTGTTAGGGTAAGAGTTTATTCTAGTTTGATTTATGCTCTTACTGCTTCTTGTTCTTGATCTATTGGATTTGTATGCATTTTAAGTTTAATTGCATGCTTTCCAATCATCTCTTTCGGCAGCACCTATATTTTAACCATCTGTCTGTGCAAGGATTTTTAAGTTGCAGATGATCTCGCTGGTAGAAGAGGTTGAGCTTGTTTGAATCTTCCTCATCTTCAGTATCTTATGAATGACATAGTCCCTCGGTGTTCCACCAAATTGGAATCCAAAGCCCAACATTTCCAGGCTTCAAACACTCTTTCTCTCTCTTCCTCCTTTAAAAATTATTAAACTTTCCTCAAACTGGTTACTTTAAGGTTTCTTTTTAAATTCGATCTATCTCATAAATAAAAGCATACATAGATCTAATTAGCAATATCCCTTCAAATTCCTAGATCTTAGTTTCATTGTGCACATAAAGTTCAAATTCAAGAGATCTAGCTAAATTGCCTTAGTTTCGCAAGTAGTTTATTGAAAAATTCATAGCTTGCTGTTAAGGTAGTTTCATTTTCTGTTAAATAATTTCAATATTATGCAATCAGTGCTTTTAATTGGCTGCACAAACAGCAATCCAAGATCCCAAGGAAAGCTTGCTTTCCTTGGTTCCTTTTTCGTCGGTTTAGCTAGTTTAATTTCATTAATTTTTTGAGATAAAGTAGGCTGACCCAAAGGCACTCTTAAAGTGATTTGGGGCATTTTTTATTCTAATTCGTTCGCTGTCATTTATCAGGTATGATAGAGAATAAAGGAAGCTTCTGTCCAAAGTGGCTTTTGGAGCGCTCAAATCCCCCCAGGGGTCTCTCTTTTGTCACATAATTTGTAATTTTTTTGCATAAACTGTAATATCTTGGTTTCAGCCTGTATAAGGACCAAGAAAGATCTGTTTTATCAGTGCTTTGATGTTGTAACCTCTGTAATAAAATCATCCTTTGAATAGGCTCTTTCGAGCCCATTCCCCATCCCCCCTGCGGGGATTCGCGTCGGTGCCATTTTCGTCGTTTTCTGCTTATTTCCTTTTGCTAGAATTGATTTGATTTGCAGGGTAGTATATTTGATCCTGTTTTTAATTCCATATTCCATATCTTACTTTCAAAAGTAATCATAATACTTACCCCACGATTTCCCGAGTGACCCGAAAGGGGAAAGAGATTCGTGGTAGGATTAATCAGAAAACCATATTTGTGTAGTTGTTTTATTTTTTCTATCATTTGTTTATCAGCATTTTAAAATTAACCCCTCCTTGATTCCCTGATTGAGATCCACTTGGATCGAAAGAGGTTCTTGGAGGCTTTTCTTTTAAGCAAAAACACATATTTTAAAACTTATTAAAATTTACAAGACTCCAGTGTGTATGCTCTGCACTTGGCTGCGGTTCATCCGATCAGTCAAGCTGAATCAAAAGCACTTGGGTGACTAGCATAATTAGGACTCACCTTCCCCAATTAACAAACCATCAGGTGAAAATCCAACACCTCGATCAAACCTTTACGGTGGAAAAATACCCAAAGGAAGTGGGAACCTACTGAAAAGTGACCTTGGGGCACCGATCTCTGTCACACCCTAACGGGTGTGTTACGAACACAGCCCTAGAGACTCCATTTCAGCCCACATTTTCCTTGCGGGTAGCCGTATAGGCTTTGTTTTGGACATACTCCAAGTACTCTCGGGTATATCTGGAGTCCCCCTTTAGCCTAATTTAATCAATTCAAACTTCATTTTTAACTTAAAACATACCAAGATGCAATCGCCAAACATTTATTCCAAACACATGCAAGCACACTGATCTATTTTGACTCCATTTTTAAGGCACTGGTCTTCTTTGCTTCATATATATATTGTGTATCAACTTTGTTCTTTCGTGTGTATCTTCGTATCTTGTCATCTTGATTGTTTATAGTTAAAATATTCAAACTCCTAAATAACTGATTCAGTACAATATAATTACACTAAGAAATCATCCTTAGTAACTTAATAGGGTCTACCCCCCTTAGCTTCATTAGGAGTTGAGCCTAAACGGAGGAGTCAAGAACAAGGTGACAGCCTTGACTCGAGACTTGCCCTTAAGGACACACCGAGTGGCTTGAAGATTTCTGCCACGTGATCCAGGTGTGTGAAAAGGCGGCAACAGACCCCAACTGTTAACTGATTATATAATTATTTAGACATCAGGAGTTGGACTAGTGGCTCACATGCAGTGATTCAGACACACTGAGTTAGCCAGTCAGTCAGGTTTAGTTGGTAGATTCGAATCTTATCCACATGGCTCAAATTCTTCTTATTGTAACATCATTGTATTACTGTTGGGATAATAGAGATTAATATTGTAATTAATTGATCAATTATTATCATATTTGTCTTAAAATTGTATTTTTCAGTTTACAATTTCTTTGATATTCCACTGCATAATTCTACTTCTCAATTTCTCTCATTTTCTTGTAGATCAATGGTTCACAAATTTAACAAATAGTATGGGTCACTAATAAAGATAAGGTAATAAAATAAACTACTCAATTAAATGACTAATTAATGTTTCATTTGACCAATAAGATTACATTTCTTAACACACCCCCTTGATCTCAATGGGTAGAATATCTTCAGCACTGTCAATGCCTAAGTGCTCTCTCTGATATTGAAATGCAGTTGTTCCCAATGGTTTAGTGAAAATTCTAAGAATTTACTTCTTAATCAAATCTAGGAGCTAGAACAATGTTCACACATGAATTGTTTGACAAAATGTGCAAGAGAAACAATCAAAGAGACATAAAATACATGGAACAACAAATGTGAATGGTGCTAATTTCTGATCATATTATTATCATACATCATTTATATGTTATGTTACACATTTATAATACATTGGATAAAATTAGAGAGGATCTGGCAGCCAATTGGAAAAGTACAAGTGTCATGATGAAATTTGACCTCAATCCCCCCTAGGTGGACGAATGGAGCCACAAATAAGCCCAAAAAATCACGTATTGTTGTGTGGACATGGTTTACATTACATGGGGTAATAATAACACCTTGTCATGCATGGGTGTGGAAAAATAGGTAGTCTAGAGGCTCTAGGTGGCATTAAATGCGCCAAATCAGCCCAAAATTGGACAAAAATCCCTATAGCGCTCTTGGTCAACAAAAATGTCCACATTCAATGAATGGGAGTGCACCAAAAATGATGAGGTCACACATGTGGATGGTTTACTGAGCTGGAGCATTCATGTGGGTGTGAATGCACCAATTTAGCTGGTAATTGGTCCAACTAAGCACACTAAGTCCAAAACCTTAGTGAATTGGTGCAAAAATGCAATAAATTTGACTAAGGTGTTAAAATAAGGTAATAAGTATGTATTATTTCTCTTAAACCAACCCCCCACTTAATCCATACTTAGTACAATTTAATCAAAAATATTTATTAAGGCCTCGGAAACTAAGGCACAAATCACCTTTTACAGCAATTTTACTTATCCATGTGACCGAGGTAAGGAGGAAATCCTCATGGGGAAAAACCTCCCCACAAAAATGGATATGACAAAGATAAAAAATGTCTTCATTGGGTCGTCTTATTCACTTGAATGAGCTGAAATAACTTCTTGGTGATGGACTTGGTGAAGATGTTGTGGATGGCAAGATCATGCATCAATACATCAAAGAGTTGTAAACAAAGATCATGTGGAGAGGACCTTTGATGGTAATAATTTGATAATGAAGGGGCATAATAATAATGTATCTTTCTACAAGCATACTCTGATATAATAGCATAATCAGCCATGGAAAAGATATCTATGCAAACTCTTTCCCAAATAACATCAAAAGATTCAATGAAATATGCATTATGTGTAGTTGCCATATCATGAATAAAACCATGAATATTTATCCCAATTTGATGAAGCACCTTCAAAACTCTGTAAAAAATATCACGAGGCTCTGAAATATCAGAATATATATCATACAAAGAAGAAAGTATCAGAGCTATGGTGTCTCCATGAGCGAATGGATCCATAGGAAGATACGAGTGAGCAACGAGATCACAATTGCAATTGAGTGAACCTGGAAGGTCTGGACACTTGAGATTCGAACCATGGGTGGTGAAGGAAATTACAAACATATGGAACATAATTCCCATGAAGGCCAATGATATGGCTGTCCAACCAATGAAATACATACAAGACATAACAACAAGATATACAAAAGACATAGTATTGGAAACTAGGCAATTTTCTGAATTTCCAACTAGTGTACTTGAGGGTTGATGGGTCTTTTGGTCATGAGATGGTGGAAATGAGTCAATTACTGTAATAGGATGTATATGATCCTGTATATCATCTTAAGAATCATAAATGGAAATATATGAATGGATTTGGGCAGAGCTTTCAGAAGGCACATCAAAAGCTAGTGAAAAATGTCTAGTTTTGGGAGGAAGCTTTGATGAACTGAGTGGGAATTTTTTCAAGGAAAGGATGGAGGTTTCATGTTCTGATATATCAGAATGTGAATAAGAAATAGAGATATCAGAAATAGATAAAATATAATTGAGTTTTACCCATGCATGCTCATCCTTACCATTTCCTTGTTTGCGCTTCCATCTTTTTGCAAATTCTGGAAGAACAATGTGGTTCTCCTCAAGGAGCTTGGTCATGATGTCCATTTTATTTATGAAGAAATATATGTCAAGATGTGATCCTCTACAATAATCACATGTGTCTCTCTTGTTTTTCCTCCTGGATTTCAAGCTCCCATTAGTAGAACTAGATCTTTCTGAACTTGATTCCTTCTTCTCTTTCTCCCTTTGCTTCAAATATTTCTTCTTGCTATGGGATTGATTTGATACACCAGAAGAAAGATATTGATCCTTGGATTTGATGATGGTACCCATTTGTATGAAATTTTCCTTCTACTGATTCAAGGACTCCATGAAATATAACAGCGTAGGCATCTTCCAATTTCTAGTTGTAAGTTTGCTGGAGTGAAATGTCAAAACATATACAGAATACTCTGGCCCCAACTTAGAAAGGATGGGCAAGTTAAGATGATAATATTTATTGTCCATGCCACATTGTTTTAGCTGAAGTATTAGTGCTATAAAATTGGTAAAGAATTATTCAATGGTCTCGTAGTGAGCTTGGCTCCATGAGATTAGGTCATTCTCAAGATGATGGCCTCGCATTTCATCTGTCTTCCCGAATAGTGACTCAAACTTGACCCAAACTTCATTCGGTGTGCTAAGAATTTCTATGTGAAAGAGAAGTTCTATTGAAGTGCTGAGGTAGATCATGTTGAAGGCCTCATCAATCCTATTGAAATACTAAGCTTTCTCCATAGCAGAATTTTGCTTGTTCTCAATTCCCATGGTGATCGGGTAGAGGCCCTTGGACCTCAATTAGATGACCATCTCGGAATTCCACTCAAAATAATTGAATGGAGTAAGTAGAGATAAATTTTTCTCCATCCTTGCTATGCAACCTGTGAAAAAAAAATACTGTTAAACCTACAAAGCAAACACTCAATTTTTCAGGAAATATGCCCTAAACAACAACTCAAACCTCACAAGATTTGTTTTTAGATCAAACTAGCTATGATACCATGTAATAATTTACTTCTTAATAAAATATAGGATCTAGAACAATGTTCAGACATGAATTGTTTGACAAAATGTGCAAAAGAAACAATCAAAGAGATAGAAAATACATGGAATAACACATGTGAATGGTGCTAATTTCTGATCATATTATTATCATACATCATTTATATGTTATGTTACACATTTATAATACATTCGAGAAAATTTGAGTGGATCTGGAAGCCAATTGGAAAAGTATAAGTGTCATGATGAAATTTGACCTCAATCCCCCCTAGGTGGACCAATGGAGCCACAAATCAGCCCAAACAGTCACTAATTGTTGTGAGGGCGTGCTTGAGGTGACATGGGGTCATAATAACACCTTGGAATGCATGGGTGTGGAAAAATAGGTGGGTTAGAGGCTCTAGGTGGTATTAAATGCACCAAGTCAGCCCAAAATTGGACAAAATATCCCTATAGTGCTCTTGGTCAACAAAAATGTCCACATTCAATTAATGGGAGTGGACTAGAATTGATGAGGGTGCACATGTAGATGGTTTCCAGAGCTAGAGTGCTCATGTGGATGTGCATGCACCAATTTACCTGGTTATTGGTCCAACTAAGCATCCTAAGTCCAAAAATTTAGTGTATTGATGCAAAAATGAAATAAATTTCACTAAGGTTTTAAACTAAGGTACTAAGGATGTATTATTTCTCCTACAAACATATCATCCAACTACTCTGTAGAGCCACAAAATGGTAAATAAATTTGTCCTTCATTGACTAACTGACAGAGGAAATGATAGCAAGTGTGAACATGTTTTCTTTTTCTATGAAATACATTATACTTGGAAAACTGTATTGTAGAGTTATTATCACAAGAAATAGAAGTTGGATCCTTTTCAGTGTTCCTCATATCCCTAAAAATTATTCTTATTGAAACTGCATGGAAATTTGTTGTGTTGACTGCAACATACTCTTCTTTTACAGAAGACATGTTGACAATGGGTTGTTTATGAGATGCACAAGAGATCAGATTGTTAGAAAACAAGACCGCAGAGTAATAACAAATATACAACTAAATCAATAAAGAAGATGCAAAACACATTAAAACATTATAGAGAGACACAGATAAAATGTGGTTCACCCAAACGATGGGATACATCCACAAAGAAATTGGCAGTCCTTTTATTATAGTCCAGAAAGATGAAGGAATACACCCTGCAGCAAAACCGTTGCACTTCCTCTTCAGGAAATCAAAGTATCTCTTCCAATACAATACAATACCATACTCAGTCATTTTATAATGCTTTCTTTGATAGGGGAAATACATTGGGAAAATTCTAGGGTTAACCCAATACCATGGGTCCACAATACTATTTTCCAACACACATTCCAAAAACTTTTTCTCAGGGGCTCCGCCCCCGAACCCCTGTTTCTCGGCAGCGCTACCCCTAAACCCTCATATCTCGATGATGCTTCCCCAAACCAGAAGGTAGGAGGAATGGGTGTACAGTAATCCTGGGTTACAATGACAACTAAATAACATATCTAGATCTAGAAGATTAGGCTCCACAACCAACAATCTCCCACTTGGAGACTGATCACAGCAACTCCACCGCTACTGCACTTGCTGTACTATGCTCTGGATCTTCGACTTGGAAAATTTCTTCTTTTCATGCTCATGCTTGAAGTCCAACAGAAAAAAAGAAGGAACTCAGTTTGTCTCTGGTTACTCCCTTTGTCAACATGTCTGCAGGATTCTGGCTAGTGTGTATCTTTTCTAGTTTTAACAGTTCTTCATATAGAAGAAATCTTATGAAGTGGTACTTGAGTTTTATATGTTTAGTCCTCGAATGAAAGGCTGAGTTATTTGCAATATGAATGGCACTCTAGCTGTCACTGTATAGCCTACCATTCTCCTACTTCTTACCCAATTCTGCCATGAACCTTTGCAACCAAATCATCTCCTTACTAGCCTCTGTAGCAGCATCATAATCTGCTTCCGTTGTTGAAAGTGCAACATCCTGTTGTAGTTTTGAAATCCAACTTACTGCTGTTCCACCTACAGTAAACACATACCCTATCGTGCTCCTCCTGTTGTCTTTATCACCAGCCATATCTGCATCAACATATCCCTGAAGAATAGTGTCTGAACCTCCAAAACATAATGCATGAGAAGTGATACCTCTCAAATACCTGAGAATCCACTGTACTTCTTTCCAATGCTATTTACCTAGATTATTCATATACCTGCTCACAAATCCGACTGCATGTGCAATATTTGGTCTTGTGCACACCATGGCATACATCAAGCTCCCAACCGCTGATGAATAGGGAATCTTGGACATGTCATCTATCTCTTCTTGTTTCTCTAGAGACATATCCTTGCTTAGTTTGAAATAGATCACCAAAGGTGTACTGACTGGTTTTGCATTCTACATTCTAAACCTCTGCAACACCTTTTCTATTTACTCACCTTGAGAGAATGTCAATTTGCAATTTTTCTTGTCTCTTGTTATTCTCATACCAAGGATTTTCTTTGCAGCACCCAAATCATTCATCGCAAATGATTTAGCTAGTTTTATTTTGAGCACATTTGTTGGAGGAGCAAGTTGATAAGTCAACTTGAACGATAGATGACTTAGTCGATCAGCCGACTAAGTTGATCGGCCGACTAAACTAGAGATTAGGTCGGCCACCTAAGGTCGTGTCGGTTCACCGAACTGGCAGGTAGTTATTTTGTAACTGTTTTGTAATCATATATATTATGTTGTTGAGCCAGATGAGAACTCGGTTTAGTTCTCTATGTTATATGGACCCATTCGTGTAATATAATCTATTAATTCACCTACTTGTTCTTATCTCTTGTGTCTATTATGTATGTATGTTTTGGTATGTATTATTGGTAACCTTATATGATCTATGAGATTAAAACATTGGTTTCATTACCGATATTACATGTCTAAGATGTATGCAAATAGATGATATCAGAACAGGATATTAAGGACTGGTGGGACTGTAAAGTTGCAAACTATTTGCAAAATTACGCACGAAGGAACATATTAACAACTGCACAAGCAAAAGCAAGATTCTTTAGAGAAACACATGAGAAGTTTGTAGAATCAGTGCCCCAACTTCTGAAGAAACTCTTGGATGAAAAATCTGGAAGGGACTAAAGACCAATAGTTGCTGGAAAAATTGATCCGAGGAGGAAGAACAAACTTGTCGGAGTGGTTCAAAAAAATCGTCGACGACTTCTACGAGGAGCAAGTAGTAGAAGACAAAACTTCCGTGGAGACCATCAAGGATAAATTTTACACAGACCTCACCGAGCAATTTCTGTGTTCCTTACCGACCTTGCTGTTTAAATTCTTGATTGAGAAGGGAGTCGATCATATTGTCGAACCTCGTCCATCACTTCACAGACCACCATTAATCCCTAACTGGGAGGAAAAGCAAAAGAGGTGGGAAAAATTCATTGCAGAAAGGGAGTGGGAATACTTCCTAAACAAGTAGACCAAAATATCCAGGATTTCTAAAAGCGTCGCGTAGGCTATGGGGGGGTAGCTGGTCATATGTCAAGATAAAGTGGAGTGGATTCTAGTCCACTAGAAGCAGATACCATTCACCAATAATGAGAAGTCGACCAAAAGGGAAATCAAGAAAATAGTATCACACAACGGTATGTTAGACACTCAAAAAATAGAGAGGGAAGAGAGACAATAAAGGAGGGAAGTAAGAAGAGAAAGAGCCTTACTGCTACATAGAGGAAGGAGTCCTAGGGCGACCGACCAGGAAATAAATTCGCCAGAGTCGGGTCTTGACCGACAAGAAGAAGGCATGGAAGAAAAGGCGTCCCCTACGGAGGAAGAATTATGGATAGAGCATCCAGAAGCTCTCCAATTAAGAGCTCCCCATGAAGGAACAACTCTCTCTCTCTGTTGAATCTGTGTACCTGGATACAAACTATTGTCGAAGAGGACCTCCGACTAGGAGCTAGTGACTTTGGTATATGGATTCGACTAGACGATGAGACATACACTGGAAGATACCTCATTATCTGTCAACCAGAAGAAGAAAATTGGGTTACCTTTCAAGCAATATCCTCCAACCGAAGTATGCACTTACTTACCGACACATGAAGGAGCACCCCCCTTGCCAAATACATATTTGGAGGACACAAAACATTCAGAACTGTGTACAAATAGTAGCAGTGGGACATCGATAAGAGAAATCAACACTAACCAACTACTAGTCGAGTAAGAATCGATAACCAATAGGAACGAGAGTTCTGGTGACCATAGTTCTGCAGATACAAATAACCCAATAACCTCACTTCCCCCACCACCCCCACCCCCACTTCCACCATCGCCACCTCCTGAAAGCATCGATAGTGATTCCGACATGGGTCGTGGGTCAGCACACATTCCTCTATATGAGGGGAATGAGGACCCCAGATGACACTAGTTTGTCTGTGAGTCGACTTGGGAGGCTAAACAAGTTACAGACGAAGACAGACAAATGGCACAGTTCGTTGGTACCTTAAGGAAAAGGGAATTAACTTGGTATATGACCTTTTCTGAAAGACAACCTCGAGCAACCAAAGTCGAGATCAAAGAGTAATTTCTATCATTTTTCAAAATTCCAGATGCAAAACATCTGGCAGTGAAAAACTAAAAACAACATCACAGAATCCAGGAGAAACTATCCGCGACTATGATAAGCAATGGAAATACCTTCTTAGCCAGTTGGACTATGTTATAGATTAAGAATTACTAATCCAGTGGTTTCTTGCAGGTTTATCTCAGAAATTCCGCCGACACATAATTCTGGAAACATTCAAGTCTTACGAAGAAGTGCTTACAAAATCTCTCCAAGTGGAAATGGATGAGGACATACCATCATACTCCACTGATCATATACTAGAAGAACAACTTGAGAGTGTACAGAAGTCTCTAAATAAATTAAACCTTAAAAATCAGGATATCTGGTGCACAAAGTGCTCGACATCTAGAGATTCCAAAGACAACTGTCGATAAAAATGCAGTCGATAGGACATTCGATTCGTGCAGATGAAATTTTTTTGCGACATTTTCCAGGAGCATGGAGACCACTCGACAAAAGATTGCTCTTTCAACATGAAGAATGACAAGGCATCCTGGTGTGCAATCTGCAAAACTAAAAATCATAACATAGTCGACTGCCATTTGAACCTGAAGAACCGACAAAATTATCATGCAGTCTACCAAACCACTGCAGTTGCACAAAATAATGAGCAAAACAACTTACCAAATGATCAGAATAGTCATAGATTTGAAGGTCAAAGATACGAGCGCCGGTATGACAATCGACGTGGAGGCTACGGAGGACAAGGCTGATTCCCTGGGAATCGAGACAACCGACCACGTCGACCCATCCAATGCCTTACATGTTATAAGGAGGGACATCGGTATGTAGACTGTCCATATAAAGATAGAAATGACCTCAAATTTTGTACTCATTGTGGAGAAGGGGATCACTCACTAGAGGATTTCCCTACCATGTTGGAAAAAATAAATACAAAGAAAAATGTTAATGTCTTGTCGTGTGTGCAAAAAAATGATGTAATAAACACAAAAAATTTGCATATTGTAACCCAACAAGGGACAAAAATAGGAAGTGATAACCCAAGAATCAGCGAAATAAAAGAGAAAAATGTCTACCCTAATCCACTTAAACAAAAACAAACATACAAAGAAGCAACCAATGTATTCAAAGAATTTTCACGACAGGAACAAGCTAATGAAAATTGACATAGCACAATAAACAAATTAATATAGCTCTTACAAAAAGACCACTCAGTATCTCAATTCATCGACTTACTATATGAAATAAAACATAACAACTCCAAAAAAAAACAAAGAATATCTGCAGCTTAAATAAAAAATATAAAGGTGATGCCGACCCACTTGTCAACCTGGAAATCGAAGGATACCATGTCCGACAAGTAGTGCTGAACTTTCGATCACAAGTAAACATCATGACTCATGACACTTGGGAACAAATGGGAAGACCTCGACTATATGAGTCAGGAATATACCTGAAACTAGCCAACCAGGGCCTAATTGAACCTATTGGAGTCTGGAAAAACATTGACACAACTATAAAAGGAATTTCGACCCAAGTCGACTTCGAAATCATTGACCCTAAGGAAGGATCCAGTTCCTCCCCAGCGTTAGTAGGTCGACCTTGGGGTAGAAAGCATCGATATCCCTAGACAAAGAGAGAATCAAATTAAAAGGAAATGGACAAAATTTACCTATTCATGCATCTCAAGGAGAACCTTGGACTGAACCTATCAATGAAGAAGTTGGCATCCGACAACTCTACCAGATTCAAAAAAATGCAGATTATACAGAACCTAATATCTATGGAGAACTTCATTTAGGCAACCAAGACTCAGTTGGTTATAATTTAGACACAGAATTATATGATTGGGAGATCGAGAACTACAAAACACAAGCAAGAGAGTGTTGGACTATTCAAAAAGTGTAGAAAAATCCCACCCAATAGTGCTTCATAGTGTCCATTGTCCCGAACATATTTGACAAGAAAATTAGGGAATACCCTAGCTTACAACCTACCAATGTAAATACTACACAAATACCAAGATACAAGGAAAGACAATCACCAGTCATGCATGTAAAACAAGTTTCCAAAAATATTGGTGACCACGGCCGACTTCAAAGCCTAGTAGAAACTTTTACAGGCCAAGCTGCTCGATGGTGGGATACCCATTAGACAAGACTGCAGACCTGGACAACAGCTTCGACTTACTTTGTTGAAATGTTTGGAGGAAATAAGTCAACCAAACAATCTTAGATACCTACTTTCATTCAAGGACAGAAACCAAAAGATCATATTAAGACATGTGAAAAAGAATGGAGAAAACTTGGATACAAGGATGAACAAGCATGGCCACACCTGTTCCCATCAACCCTCGCTGAATTACAAAACAAATGGTATAAAATGGAAGAAGCTAGAGGTGAAACATTCCTATTGCATGAACTCAGAGAAAATTTCATTAAAGATTTCAACTTTATACCACAAAATGAAAACTTGGCTGAAACAACAAAACAGATTAAAGAATTTATACAGCCGACCGAAAACAAACCCTTAAATGATAATCGATAGACAATGAAATGCAACTATATACAAACCAGGACAAAACCACAGTCGACAAGACTACAGTTAGAAAATAAAAATACAGAACGGAAAAAATTTAGATGGAAATCACACCGTGTCGAAACAACCAAACCTATTTGTACAGTCCTTAAAGTGGAAACAATCGAAAACCAACCACTCATCCACACTTCCCCCAACCCAATCACCCCCGACCATTCACCAACTCCATCACCACCACCACCACCCCCTGACTCAAAGCAAGACCCACCACAACCATCAAAACCAATTGTGTCCACTTCTACACCACCTGCATCTAACCAACCAGAGGAAGTAGTCATCCCACCTCCCCAAACAGAGAAACCATCAACCACTACCCCACAAACAGCAAATCCTGACTCGACTTTTACAGGTGCATAGGTGTCGACACAAACAGAGAAGGAAAAGCATAAGAAGAGGAAGGAGAAATAGAATAAGGATCATAATGGACAGCCATCAAAGGTCCATATCAAATTGAAAGATGCAACCTCACTAACAGATGCTGAGCTAGCGCAACTCCTGAAAACACTAGCAGTCGAAGCAAAGACAAGGAGCGAGCACAGACGTAAGGAACTCGACAACAAGGTCGAGTTCCTCAACAAATGCAAAAACCTTTCACAATCAGTAATGCCAGGCCCCGTAGAGGTCAACACCGAAAAACCACTCGAAAGAGCATATCATCTATTTGAAAGCATGGTGTCGGCACTCCAAGCACACATTCAAGAAACAAAGGAAGAGCAAAAAGAAGAAACTGCCCGCCTCCTAATGGCACAACACAAAGCCTTTTTTGAAGCTTATAAAGTGCTACAAGATCACATGGAGGAGTCTTTCATCACTGAAGAAATACTGCGAGACTAGCCTGCTTACTATGGGTAAGTCTATCAACAAACTTGGTAGACCCGACAAGGGATCCAAGCACTCGAAAACAAGAAAACCCCTGATGAAGCACTCAGAACCACAATAGAAGGACAAATAGTGCTTGAAACAGCCAATCTTAAGAAACTTGAGAGGGAAGCACATCAGTGGGTGCAACAAGCTATCCCCAACTTGGAAAAAGTCGACATCATCTACCCGCAGATGAAACGACTTATCGAGACTGCAGAAGAGAAAGACCAATTTATGGGTCTCGACATGGAGAGAATAGTTGAAGTCTCAATTTCAGAGAAGATGTCGATCTTATCAAGTCTGACTACACTCACCATCGACATCCAGAATATATTGCAAAGTTGGATAGATTTCCAACATCACCTAGCAGTGATAGCCCCAGCAATTATCAAAGTCTGTGTACAGAAAAAACCGACCATCAGATTTCACAGCCCATGAAAACCAAGCACATCATAATGACTACTGAGAACAAACAAGAATAATTTTGTACCTCCCTGTTTCTTTGGGACGAAGAAACATTTTGTTCGTGAGGGAGATGTTGGAGGAGCAAGTCGATAAGTCAACTTGAAGGATAGCCGACTTAGTCAATTAGTTGACTAAGTCGATCAACCGACTAAGTCGGTCGGCCGACTAAACTAGAGATTAGGTCGGCCACCTAAGGTCGTGTCGGTTCACTGAACTAACAGGTAGTTATTTTGTAACTATTTTGTAATCATATATATTAGGCTGTTGATCTAGATGAGAACTCGGTTCAGTTCTTTATGTTGTATGGACCCATTCATGTAATATAATTTGTTAATTCACCTACTTGTTCTTATCTCTTGTCTCTATTATGTATGTATGTTTTGGTATGTATTATTGGTAACCTTATGTGATCGATGAGATTAAAACAACATTTATATCTTGCATGTTAGACCCTACAACAAGCATGTCATCCACATACAATAACAAGATAATATATCTTATGTTATCTAGCCTCTTGAAATAAACACAGTGGTCAGAATTACATCTATCATAACCTTGTTTTGTCATAAACTTATCAAATTTTAAATACCACTACCTTAGATCTTGCTTTAGGCCATACAAGCTCTTCTTCAACCTGCAAACCAAATTCTCTTTCCCTTTGACCTCATACCCTTGTGGCTACTGCATATAAATATCTTCCTCCAAATCCCCATGGAGAAAGGTCATTTTTACATCTAACTGTTCAAGATGCAAATCTTCTACCGCCATTAGACTTAAAATAGTTCTAATTGAAGTCATTTTAACAATAGCAGAAAATATTTCATCAAAGTCTATACCTTTCTTTTGTGCAAACCCCTTTACAACAAGTCTAGCCTTGTACCGCTTCTTTCATCCATCTTCTTCCTTCAACCTATAAACCCATTTATTCTACAATGCCCTTTTTTTCCGCAGGAAACTTAACCAGATCAGAAGTATGGTTTCTTACCAATGATTCCATCTCCTCATCCATGCCTTGCTCCCACTTATTTCTAGTTTCTACATGCATTGCTTCTTCAAAACATTCTGGTTCACCAGAATCAATCATCAATCAATAATACAGTGAAGAAGAGAATCGTTCAGGGGGTCTACTTAACCTGGTAGACTTTCTTACAGTTGCAGGAGTTTCAGGTACATGTTGCTGCTCTTGATTTTTTGGTGCTTTTGGAACTTCATTTTCTTTGATTTCATCAAGCACTATGTACTCTGTGTTTTCCTTTTCTTCTTTCTTTCCCTGCAACTGATCTTTGTACATGACCTTTTAATTGAATACTATATCTCTACTCCTAATGTTTTTTTGTTTTTAAAGATCCCATAAGCGATAACCAAAATCATCAACCCCGTATCCAATAAAGGTACATTTCTTGGAGTTAGCCTCAATATTTGTTCTATCATATTTATCAATATGGACAAATTCTTCAGAACCAAAAGTTCTCAGAAATGAGTATTTTACCTGTTTACTTGTCCATGCCTCGTATGGAATGCCACCATCCAAGGTGCTTGAAGGTCCTCTGTTTATTAAATAAATAGCAGCGTTTACATCGTCAGCCCAAAACTATAAGGGAAACCCTGAATGCAATCTGATACACCTTTCACGCTCCATGATCGTTCTGTTCATCCTTTTTGACACACCATTTTCTTGGGGTGTTCCAGGGACTGCCTTCTCTCTACGAATCCCATTGTGTTAATAGTAAATATCAAACTCCTTGCTGTAGTACTCGCCTCCATTATCAGATCTGAGACATTTCAACCTTTTTCCTCTCTCATTCTCAGCCAAAGATTTACACTTCTTAAAAGTATCAAACACATCATATTTTTGTCTAATGCAATAAACCCAAGTTTTTCTAGTTGCATCATCAATAAAAGTATCATAATAACGAGAGCCACCAAGAGATTGTACCTGAGCTGGTCCCCATACATCTATATTGACAAGCTCTAACTTTTCACTCTTCTTTTGTTTCCCAACCCTGAGAAATCTAACTCTGTTATGTTTTCCATAAACACAGTTCTCATAGAATTCCAAACTTACCTACTTAAGATCAGGAAGCAGTTTCCTTGAGTGGAGAATCTGCATCCCCTTCTCACTCATGTGGCCAAGCCTATGATGCCACAATGCCGCACCTGTTTCTGTGGAAGCTACATAGATAGAATAATCAGTATTATGAAGACATAAATATAACGTACCTATCATATCTCCTTTTTCAATTACCATTGATCCTTTAGTGATCTTACACCACGTTTATCCAAACGTAGACAAACAACCGCTATATCCCAAATGCCCTATTGAGATCAGATTTCTTTTCATAGAAGGAATGTGCCTTACATCATTTAGCATCCATTCACTTCCATTATTTAACTTAATCTGTATCTTACCCTTTCCAACAATTTTACATGGTTCATCATCCCCCAATAGCACATGCCCAAAATCACCTTGAACTTAATCATGAAAGAATTTCCTATGGGGTGTATCATGACATGAAGCCCCTGAATCTACTATCCAGTAATCACTAGTATTATCTAATGCAAGAATCAAAGCATCTTGTAACACATCACCTGCTACATTCACTTCCTAAGTAGTCTCTTGCTGTCTGTCTCCTTTTTTCTTTGGATGTCTGTATTCTTTCTTCAGATGTCCTTTCTTACCACAATTCCAACACTCTATTTTTCCGAATGTAGACTTGGAACTTCCCTTCTTAGACCTGCCACAATTTCCTAGGCTCCTTCCTCTCTCGTTTTGTCTCCCTCTGCTCTATATGGTCAATGCATTACCTGATGTCTCACCTGTGCTTTTTCTTCGCATTTCCTCGATAAGAATAACACCAACAACATCATCAAATTTAAGAGTGTTTGAACTAGGGACAGAGTTACTTACAGCCATGACCAAGCTATTCCAGCTTTCTGGCAATGAGCACAATATTAGAAGAGCCCTAACATCATCATCAAAGTTCACTTTTACAAAACTTAATTGACTAGTAAGTGTATTAAACTCATTTAAATGGTCAGCAATAGATCCACCTTTTGAAATCTTAATATTAAACAGACGATTCATTAAAAATACCTTGTTAGAAGCCAAGGGTTTTTCATAGAGCTTACTCAATGTGCTCATCACACCCTCTGTTGTTTTTTCTTTCAAAATATTGAAGGCCACCGACGAAGCCAGGCACAGCTGTATTGTTCCCAGTTCCTTTCTGTCAAGAACCTCCCATTCTTCATCCTTCATAGCCACCGGTTGTTTTGCTTTTCCGCCCAATGGAAGGTACAGTTCCTTCTAGTCAAGATAGTCCTCCATTTGCATATTCCATAACTGATAGTTTTGGCTGTTAAATTTATCAATCCTAAACTTTCCTTCTTCCTCCATTGCTCCCACTCGAACTAGGAACCCTTCTTTTTTACGAGTTTACCAACCAAATAGACCTTTTGGCTCTAATACCAATTGTTAGAAAATAGGACCATAGAGCAATAACAAACATACATTTAAATCAATAAACAAGATGCAAAACACATTAAAACATTATAGAGAGACAAAGATATATCGTGGTTCACCCAAACGACGGGCTACATCCACAAAGAAATTTCCAGTCCTTTTATTACAGTCCATAAAGATGAAGGGATAAACACTACAACAAAACCACTGCACTTCCTCTTCATGCTCTCACAGTCTCTCTTCCAATACAATACAATACCATACTCAACCATTTAACAATGATTTCTTTTATAGGGGAAATACAATGGGAAAATTCTAGGGCTAACCCAATATCATGGGTCCGCAAAACTGTTGGCCAACAAACATCCCAAAACAAATTTCTCGGGGGCTCCGCCCCCGAACTCCAAGGCAAGGGGAATGAGTGTACAGTACTCCTGGGTTACAAACACAACTAAATAATATATTTGGATCTAGAAGATTAGGCTCCACAACCAACACATATTTGTACTGAAATGAAATTATAAGTAGATGTCATTTTCCCATCATCAATACTTCTTGCAAAATCACTGTCAGTGTACCCTATCAGAGTATTTTCTGGGATGATTTTAAGGAACCATACTTATTTAAAAGTGTATAAATGTTGGTGAATCTTACCAATTCTTAAAACACCAACTATAAAATGTTTGGCAATATTTTTAAAAAAATATTTTAATTCCCAAGGATTTTATATCGTTTATATAATAAATTGGTGATTTTTAGGGTGAGGAAAGTTTACCCCATCAAAATTGGGTGAAACAGAGCTTCAAAAATTACAAAATGGTGAATCTTTTTTTGGAGAAAACCCCTAAAAATAGCGCATGGGCTAAATTTCACCCCTAAAATTATCCCTAAATTGGACTCTACCAAAGGACATATCCAAGTGTTCCTATAACATATCTCATAATTCTTTTTCCGAATTTCCAGTTAGAGTCTTAGGGAGAATCCGTAAATATATAAATAAGGCTAACATCATATATCAAATCAGGTCTAGTTGTAGTCAAATACATTAAAGTTCCCGCCATTCTTTTATAGAGTATAGAATTTACTATTGGTCCATCATCACTCTTTGTTAACTTAGTTACTAGAGAAATGGGGGTTTCTGTTGGTTTACATTTATCCATTCAGAATCTCTGTAAAATATCACTAGCGTAGTTTTGGTGACAAATCAAATACCTTGATCAACTTGAGTAACTTCTAGAAAAAGGAAGTACTTCATTAGACCTAGATCAGTCATTTCAAATTCCTTTTTCATGACTGTCATGAATTCTTCAAGTATTAAATTACTAGTGTAAATTATGTCATCAACATAAAGACATACAATCAACATGTTACTTTATTGATCGATTTTTACATATAGAGTGGGATCATTGTTTCTTCTGTTGAACCCATTATGGATGAGATAGGCTTCAATCCTACTATACAAATATCGTGGAGCTTGTTTTAGACTATGCAAGGCATTTTTCATCTTAAACACTTTTTGTTCATGACCTTTGACAATATATCTATGTGGTTGGTCTGCATAAACTTCTTCTTCAAGAATAACATTGAGAAAGGCAATATATTTCACATCCTTTTGATAAGTAGGAAACCTATTTTTTGTTGCAATGGCAAGTGCAGTGCTAAACGTATCCATCCTTGCAATAGGAGTGAATGTTTCATAATAATCGACACCATACTTATGTGTATATGCTTTGGCAACCAGCCTTTCCTTATGTTTTTCAAGATGTCCTTTTTCATTCAGTTTGGTCTTATAGACCCATTTGAATCCAATGGTGGTTTTGTCTGCAGGGATATCAACAAGATCCCAAGTCTGGTATTTCTCAATAGAATCAATCTCTTCATTCATTGCTTTTACCCATTGTACAACCTTTACTACTTTATCAAAATATGTGGGATGATAGTAAAATAGAGCAGACTAAAGTTGCTCATCAATAACAAGAGTCTACTCATATAAATCTCTCAACCTTCTTGTTTTTTGGTTCTAAGATGGACTATCTACTGGAGTTTATTCTTGTTGTTGTACTTTGAATCTTCGAAGTCATATAGCTAGATCCAAAAGATTTGAACATTTTTGTTGTTGTAGGTCTAAAGGCTTACTCCAACATTTGTCTTCAAGGAACTTCACATATATGCTCACCACAATATTTTTCATGATACGATTATACAACTTCTAAGCCTTGTGGTGTTCATTGTAACCAGTGAAAATGCACCACTCACTCTTCTTATCTAGCTTTATTCTAAGTTCAATACGTACATGAACAAATGAAACACAACCAAAAACTTTTAGATGTGATACACTAGGCTTAATGTCGCTCCAGACTTCTTCAGGAATCTTGTCTTGGACACTCACTGTGGGTGATCTGTTGAGCAAGTAGATTGAGCATGCAACAAATTCAACCCAGTACTCATATGATAGGTTCTTGTGCGACATCATCCTACATGCCATGTTCATAATGGTTTATATCATTTATTCATCAAATTCATTCTCTTGTGGAGTGTATTTGGTGGTGAAATGTCTCTGGATGCCATTCTGCTTGTAGAATTTTGTAAACTCATGTGAATCATATTCAGCTCCACCATCTGACTTGAGCACTTTAATGAAGTTGCCAGACTACTTCTCAATTATGGCCTTGAACTTTTTGAACCTAGAGAAGGTATTGGATTTGTTGTTGAGGAAATAAATCCATATTTTCTTGCTAAATTCATCAATAAATGTAATAAAATAAAAGCTACCTCCTATGGATTGGGTTTGCATAGGTCCACATAGGTCTGTATGAACTATCTCAAGATGTTTTTTGGCTCAAGATGTAGAATTGGGTAAGTTGTCCCTTTGATGTTTCTAAATGATACAATCCTCACATGAGCTCGATTTTTCATGTATACCTAGTAACCCCTTAACCATGGATTGTTTTTGTAGGAGATTGAGACCCTTGAAAGAAAGATGACCAAATCTACAGTGCCATAACTAGGTTTAATCTAGACTAGAAACCATATGGGATACATACTGTGGAAAGTTGGCACTTTTGAGACTGAGAGGAAATATTTTTTTCTTGGTCATTTCAACTTTATCTATGAGTCTCCTACTAGGGGGTTTATCATAAATGACGTAGTATTTATCATAAAATAGAATTGCATACATGTTCTAAAGTAATTGGGCTATACTAATAAGATTTACATTTAGGTGTGGTGCATAGAAAACCTCATGAATAAAATTCTTTTCATTTTTTTTTGTAAATATAGGAGCATTACCTTTTACTTTTGCTGGAACCAGAAATTCATCTCCTAGCTTCATATTCATGATAAGAGAGGAATCCAAAGTAGAGAAAAGTGACTTGTTAATTGTAATGTGATTGTTTCAACCTCTATCTAGTAGCCATAAATCTGAGTTACAATGTTCTTCAGTTGCTCTATAGGAGAGGAACATAACCTCTAACAATCATTCTTCTTCTTCTTTACAGGCATTGGATCTGGCATAGTGGCCATATTTCTTGCACTAGTTACAGTAAATATTAGACTTATTGGTCGATCTCTTATCTCTTCCCCTATGACCTTGAGAGTTGTGAGAGTTCTCTTGGTGATATGAATGTTCAATACTAGTTTTGTGCTCTGTATGATGACGCCCTTGACCTCTTCTTCCTCTAACTCAACCTCCTCTTCCTTGACTTCTTATAAGGGAAGTGTGGGTGCTGAAAGCATTGGTCAATGACTCTTCTTCTTGATTGAGCCGAGCTTCATGATATAGAAGGAATCTAGTCAATTCTTCTACGATGAACTGAGACAAATGTTTTTCTTCTTCTATGGAAGTCGCTACAATAGAAAATTTCTTTGTGAGACACCTTAGAATACTCTAAACAACTACCTTTTGTTCTAGAGGTTCGCCATATGTTTAAAATTGGGTTAAAATGCTCGAAATGCTAGTCATAAATTCATCTACATTTCCTGTTTCCATCATTTTCAATCTTTCAAATTGATGTCGAAGTGTTTGTAATATAACCATTTTTACTCGGTATGTTACCTTGTAGGAAGATGCGAGCATATTCCAATCTTGATGTGAACTGGTAGCTCCTAAGTTCCACAGGAAAGTGGACTCCTCGATGTAACTTTGGATCAACCATTTGGATGTGAGATCTTGGTCTCGGTGAGATTCTATGGTATTCTTATGGGTGTTACTCATTGTTGCTAGATCATTTGTATAAGGTTCTTTGAACTCAGTTTCAACCATATCCCAATATTTGTTGAGCTAGAGAAACATCTTCATCTGGATAGAGAAAAACTCATAGTTTCAAATGGTTAGTACAGGTCCATATATTCTCTTCAAATTTTAGGTGCTTGTGCTAGTAGTAGCCATATTCTTATGATTATTTTCTCAATTAAATTGGATATGTAGATCTTATAGATGATCTCGTCCTTTAACTCGGTGATGCTCCTTGTATAGCTATCATATGGTGTCACTTTTCCTTTTGATAAGATGTATCACTGACACTATTTCCCTTAAGACAAGGTGTGTCACCAATGCACTTTTCCTTTGGACAAGGTGTGTCGGTGGTGTTAGTGACACTCTTTTCCTTCATGCAAGGTGCGTCACCAACACACTTTCTCTTCAGACAAGGTACACCATGGACACACTTTACCTTCAAGAAGGGTGTGCCAATGATTCATTGACACTGTTTTCCTTCAAGTAGGGTGTGTCAGCGCTCCAAGAGAGAACAAAATGGAAAAATCCATTTTATTCCTTGATGTGTTTCAACCTTTATCACAACCTCCATGTGCGTGTGCTTTACACTATGTGAAAATGCTTAACCATGTCAAAAGGAGTAGATCAGGCCATACACTCTGATACCATGTTAAAGATTAAAGAAGAGAAGCAAAAGATGATGGAAAACACAACGGGCATATTGTTTTACTTCTCATTATTAGACTCAAGTATTTATAAGATTACATCACAACAATACCATGGGCCAATACTATGGGCCATAAAATACTATGGTTCAACAATCAAGATATGGTGACCAAGTCAACTACCCAACTAACTGACTAATTAATGTTGCATTTGACGAGTGAGATTATATTTCTTAACAAAATTTTGTATGGAATCCATATTCAATTTACTACGGAAAAGCATTGCTCAAGGTAAAATATTTATTGAAGTTTGTGAAAATGTATTGGAAGGGTCGATAACAATGACATGTAAATGTTATATTTAGATCACAACCGAATAATTGTTAGTCGGGGTCAAATTTCCTTACCATATGTGTAACTGTTATTTACACATGAGATTTGTAGGTTTTAATTTTGCTTGCTTCAGTCGCATGTACCAAAAATTGTGAGATGCGTCGGTGATGGTGGTGGTGGAAGGATTCGATAGTGATCATAGGGAAAAATCCTAGTACCAAACAATATTGAAATTCAATGCTTGCACATCCCACCAATTATTTTCGTCTTAGCTTTCAAATTCCTTGCAACTATTTTCTATTTGTCCAAGACTGAAAGTTATCTAAGGATTATAAGTGTAGACAAATAGACCACCTGCAACATATTCCTTTTTTCCCATCACAATACTAAAACTCATGCAGGAAACCCACTTAAAAACCAAAAACCAACGCTCACAGATTGACGCACAAATATGCCCCTCAAAATAACTCATTCCCAAAGATTCTTAGATGACCTCCTAAACATGAAACCCACTATGAAATCTCAATGAAAAATAGTAGAAACCCTCATAACAAATTACTCTAGTACAACCATTAGAATGAAGAGACGAGAGAACCCAAATTATTACCGCAATTCATACGCTACACAAAGAATATGACGTGAATGAGCTTACCTTTTCAAAAAAAGCAAGACAAAAACAAATTAAATAAAATACACTCTACAGTTTCTAAACTATCAAGAAGAAACTGAAAAACAAAAAAAAAATACACATTCATATTCAAAACCCTACAACTTACAAAGTTTGCTTCCTCTTCTCGAACTTCATATTCTCCACTACTTTTGTAAACCTTTCATTTTTTCTGATCACAACTACTACTACAAAGGAGGATATGATGCCATTTCATTACATTATACGTTCAATTTATATACACAATGGACATAAAACAACCATATATTGCAAATACCTAGAATGAAAACATGACAAATGGGACCTACCTTAAGCCTATTAAGAGGGATACCAAAAACGACAATTGTCAATAACAAGAAGACAATGTAAAAAAACATGTTAAAAAAAATAACCCTCGGGAGCAATATCAATACTTCAACAAGGAGGGTTGCTAAGAAGAAAGTACCTTCCCTAAGTTATATTTCATTCAGTTTGAGAGATTAAGTTTCCACTTGTATAGCATTTGAATTGATAGAAGTAGATCAATAATTCAAGGTAGCATGTAAAAGCAAAGTTTGGAAGCTTAAATGGATGGAAGTTCAGATCTAGTGGGAAATATTGACAACCAAAGCAAGTTATCTCATCAAAAATTGATGTGTGAACTGCAAACATGTCTCCATATCAACTTGGTCTAAAACATGGGCCAAGTTTGTGGACCACACTTGGAAAGATTTTGAATCTCGTCGCTTCGTTGTTGGTGCTAGGAATCACTTTGCAAGCTATTAATTATGACAACTGGCGGTGTTTTTCATGCAACATGCAAATGGTATACTAGCGATTAATATCAGTATGACTTGTTCTTTTTTCCCACGGGTGACCCTCTTAACAATTGAGGAATACTTGGTATCCTATCCTCACTTTCATAAATTCATAGAACTTTCATGACTACAAAACATGTAACTGCTTTATAGTAGACATTAGGGAGTTAATCTCTTTTTCTATTTTAGAAAATGGAATTAAAGCTTTAGCAGAAAACAATAAATAAAATCAAATTGATGCACTGATTTTGATGAATAGGTAAACATGTGATCCCTTCTTCGAATATATGCAAACTAATAGTCCTAAAGGAACTCTCATGAGATGGATCTAATGGGACAAAGATCTAAAAAATTTGTGGTAGTCTTCTTCATAACATGACAAATTGGCAGGAGTATCTTATAAATAATTGATCTGGTGAAATGATGTCAAGTTTCCATTTTTTTGGCATCTCCAGTAGTGAGATGCTTGACTTAACCTTCATGCTGCAATAAGTTAAAAATCCGGTTAAGCCAGCATAACAAAATTTGGAGATCCCTTGGATCATAGTTTCGAGACATTTGATGTTCTCAAGAAATCTGTGACTCAATCCTTTGATCCATGAAAATGTGTTTTCACAAAGTTCCTGGAAACAAAGTTTTAGAGATGATTTGGTGCATGCAACTTCGTCATGGAAACCCTAAGTAGCAACAACAAGCAACTTGTGGTGGAAAATGGACTTCGTTTAACAAACCAAGTCAACCACGCATCATAAGGTACACCCGTATACACATAACCACCCATGGAGAACACTTAAAAATAACTAAAACATAGATTAAATCAGCTTGGGCTTCCATGTGATTACCTTGGTTTACCTACAACTAGGTACTGCACATAAGCTAATTTCAATGATTGAGAATATTTCTCCAAAAGGTATGGCTTATTTGTTAACATCATCTTCCTTGAATAAGCCATATCTTTGTTTCATGAGAATCCCTCTTGCTATATTGTCCTTCAAACGTTTGGCTTCGTTCATTGACTATGCTATTATATATATACTTTATTTTTTATGGGTTGTGAGAAAACAAAGGACTTCGCACTCCCTTACTTAGCTTATTAATAAACATGAGTGTTCCACTATTAGTTGGATATTATCGTAGACCCTCAATGTGTCACAACGTCGAGCCATGGTGACACTGAACAAAAATAAAATACTTCCATGAAACGTAATGCAACACACTGCCATAAGTTGGTGTGAATATTTAAGTGCCACTTGTGGCAGAAACACAACATATGGATGTTACCATTTATAAAACCAAGATCAATGTGGCATAAGAAACCCATGCAAGCTACTTTACACTACTGATGACACATGCAAAACCGCACCTGCAGCCCATCTCTAGAATGCTCGCCTGAGTTTAGTTTGAGTTATTCTAAAAGCGGGGTGCATCCCATCTTTAGAACGCTCACCCGAATTTAGTTTGAGAAATTCTAAAAGCAGTGGCTGGTTGAAGCATGTAGTTTGATCATTTCTGGTAATACTAAAGACAATGGAAAGATGGAACTAGAGGGACCTATTATTAGCCTGACCTTAGATTCTGAATCGATGGAGCCAGAAAGGTTCTGCTCCGTTGGGGGCTTGGGGCACACACAAGAGTTATTTATTAAATCAATCTAGGTTTTGATCCACTTGATGACAGGAATAGCTGGGATGGGATACTTGGATACTTTTGGCGTGGCTCCATGGATAGGTTGGGATACTTGACCTCTGCTACTCAGATTAGCTCGGATGAAATATCGAGATGGGATAATCAACCTCGGTCGTCTTTATTTCATTCAACACTGAGACACTTTTTTCAAGAGAGAAAATCCGCAAGATGGAACTAGGGTTTGAAACTAGCAGTATTCCATTCCTCTGGTCTCTGTGTTCTCTATAGAATTCCAATGTTGGCACTCAGAACGACCCACTGGAGCTCCTTCCATAGGGATTTGAGACTCAAACCCAAAACCTAGGGCTGCTCGTCGATGGTTGGGTGCCACAAGTGCAGATGATTTTTCACTCGGTCGATGTGTATTTCAACCACTGTGGGTGGGGCTCTGCCATGGAGGCACTGAGTTTCTCAGTGCCCCTCGTACTGCTACCGATGGGTGGAGATCAGTGCTTTAATGGTAGGGAAATAGCAGCAGAACTAAAGGCAGGGATCGAGAGGGAAGACAATGGTTCTTTTCTAGCAGAAAACATATGTTCAACATTGAAAATGATAATGCAGGGAGAGGAGAGGAAGAAGCTGAGATCAAAAGTAGCAGAGGCCCGTGATATTTTACTGACCGATACTCGTCACCAGCAGACTTACACAAATAAATTCGTTCAGAAACCTGGAACAAATAGTAGAAGACTGCATGAAGAAAAAAATCATGTAATTAAGGAAATATCTATATGTAGTGCTTTTATGCTTAGAGCTATCTGTACTATTTTTATGCTGAGATCTATAATTAGAACAATTGTTTATGTCTGCAGTGTTGTCAAAGCTGAATAAAGAGATAATAAAAGAAATTACAGGATCTGAAAGAAACTTGTTTACCAATAGATCTGCAGAGGGGATGACTAGGCAACACTGTATCACATTTCTCTCTTAGATTTGGAGGGATAGAAAGTTCAAGAAAAGGAAGAGGTAAAATGACATATTTTGATGAACAAACGGTCGTGAGGAAGTTTAGCACCTTGTTTACCAGGACGACTACATGGAGAACAACCACAAAGCTCTGGAGACATCTTTAAAGCAAGAAAACAGATTCTCTATTACAACTGTAAAAGAATGGTAATGTTCTCCAGCATGGAGAAATCCAAGAATAGATATAAAAAACATACACCGTTTCAAATGAAGTATTGAGCGAAAGCTATCCGTAACTTGAATATATAACTTATGTATTGATATTGATGATATTTTATGTATGATATTGCTAATAGCATACCTCAAGACAACAACAACCATCGGCGCAACCACAACAAAGACAACATCAGTTATAGCAGTTGTGAAGCTTCAAAGATAATGTTGATTTGGTAATGTTAATGTCATTTTGATAGATGTTGCTATGATTTTGTTGCTGATATTTTCTTGCACGTCATTGATCTCAAAGGATTTGCCCATAGCCCGTCAACAATAGATAGGGCATTCCACTTGAAAGTTCCAGCTACCAGAACATGATTTTCTTGCACATCGTTGATCTCAAAGGCTTTCCCATAGCTCGTCAACAGTAGATAGGGAAGATAGGGCATTGGAATGAAAGGTGCAGCTACCAGAACATGTGAATTGTGCCATGGCAGTGTAACTACCTGAACGTGGACACATAACGAGCATGCAACAACCATGGAACACACACATGGCTAGTATGCAACAACCATGCATCCAGAATCATTGTAACCTAAAATATTGGATATTACTTGTATTAACATTTAATGTGAAAGAATAATGCTATACTACTTTCAAGCATTACCTCATTCGATATAAAAATGTTCAATAATTCTAGTTTCAACCTAAGTTTTTTCAAGAAAATGGAACCTCCCTCTAGTTATGAGGCCAAATAAGAGGAAAATTTTTCTAATTGAAGCATAAAAAAGTTGCTCATGCCTAATTGGTGGAGAAAAATATTTTTTATACTCAGGGTAAATAGTTACAATTTGTATTGGGCATAGTGTAGACTAATGAAAACGAGGGCAAGCTGATTCATTGAGTCCATGTTAGCGGATGGTAGAGACTAATAAGTTTCCAAACCATGGGATAAAACAAGGCAACCTCTTGGCTAATGAACAATAAATAAAACACATATAGCCACACTGGACTGGGTAGGTGTCACATGAACAATAGATAGAACCCATGCTGCACAAAACCCAAACATTAGTAGCCATTTACTTCGGCCACGTCACCATGGATAGGTTTCAATGGAAATCCCCACGCTTAATCCAACGTTAACATTGTTTTAACCAATAATAGTTTATATAAATAGTTTTTATTTAATGCTATTAAATAAAAATATTACATTACCATGCCAAACTTTAGAAAACCCATAAATAGAGCATATCCATTGCTAGGACATAATAAATTGTAGAAGGTAAAAATACATTGATTTCCCTCTTATCTTCTACCGAGCATTTTAGTATGGAATCATGAAAATCTGAACACAAGCAGTACGCTTGTTCGAATATGTTTCTTCTACTATGTAGAATGCTGGCGGGGGCGTGAGAGAGGGTCCAAAAGCACATGCACCTTTCACTATCATCCAGGTATGGTTATTCTGATATTGGCAGTTATCATATATCATGGAAAACGAAGATGTTAATGAGCAATCTGCATTAGTATCTATCACAATGCTGCTTACAGACAACCAGGTATGATCTGGTGAGTATGGAGAATGAAATGGGCAGGTTTGCAACTTGCGTGTATGCGGAGAATGAGCTGTGCCGTACTGTGATCACGTGCACATGATATGGGCTGGACAGGCTACCAGAGCTGTCCGTAAGTACCATGAAAGATGTGTTCACATGGCACGCTTCGCCTTCCAGTCACAGGCTTCGTTCCTTTTACCAGTACAGCGCACGTGCTTCCCTTGGTGCATCCAGTGCTTTGTTTGCTAAAGGGTTGGTGGTATTCACTTTGTTAAACTGAACTAAAATCAGAGGAGAAGAGGCTTTTAAAATAGCAGTTTGTTAAATAAGAAAATATGTGGTATTTTTTTTTTTTTTATCATTGATGGAAGTGAGGGAAGTGGGAACGGCTCGTCTTAGAAATGTATTTATTGTTACTTTCTAAACATAGGATTACTTGTTTCACAATTCCTAAGCTATAGGATATGATGCTCTTAAGATTGGTGGAGCAGGTATTCTTTTCTAGATAAATCTTGTAAGAATTATTTGCACTACAGGCCTTATTGTATATTGTAGCTGCTATTGGTATCCCTACTCTTCATATTTATGGAGATTTTTCTATAGAGATCAACTGGACAAAAGACAAGGCTCCCCTCTAAGCTTTTGATCTGATCCACTAGCATGACAACTTCACTCACTGTCCTAAAAGCCTCTTTTCTCTTGCTTTAAGGCGTCTTTTATCTAGTTTGAATTTCACCATGTCTAGAGGGAACACAACAAGAGGGCAGATTGTTTATACAAAGAGGCACTCTCTATGGCCCCTGGTCTCTTATCTTTCATATAATTCTATCAAGGAGGTATTATTAGTGTATATTCAGCTCTTATAGAGCATCACTGAAGGAGTATAAAATACTCATCTCTTTTGAGATTGTTGCTTGGCATTCTTGGATGATTACAATGTCTTATTTCCTTAGTTATGTTTAATCACTCCCCTAATGCCTCCCTGGATGTGCTCTGTTTGGACATATGTGGTATTCTTACTGGAGAAGTGCTGATGGTTTTATTCTTCTCTGTTTGGTGATGGTGGCTAATTTTCTGGCCTTTTTGCATTTGCTTGATTATCAGATTCATACATTATGATATCGTGGCTTTTTTTTGTACATGCTCAGTTATGGGATTGATAGGTTATGATATCATTGCTATGTAACCATTTTCTTTGATTCTCAATAACTATCAAGGTTTAGTTTTTTTTTCTCCTAAAAAATATATATATATAATGCTTTTTTCTAGGATCTAGTTTAGTTATTGTTTAGTTATATATATGCAAGCTTATTCAGTAATACAATTGAGTCGAGTGTGATCCTAGCTTAGTCTTTGTTAGAGATAATGTAGAAAGGTATTGTTATTTTAGAAACATAAAAATCATTGAGAGTTTCTCTGGTCATTTCTTCTATAATCTTGTTTAGTTATTATTTATTTATATACTTTTATTCAGTAATACAATTTAGTTGGTTGTGTCATCCTCGTCAGATGTGTTCTTTCTATTGTTATCTAATTATCTTCCATTCACTGCCTTCCGTTCTTTTAGCAGTACGGGGCATGAGCTTTACTTGCTGCATCCACTGCTTTGCGTATTCACTTTGTTAAAGTGAACTAAGATGACATGAGAAGAGGCTTTTGTGTCGGCCAAATCGCCTTGTGCGCTGGATTCCGGCAAAGTAAGAACGGGTGAAATGCGAGTTTTTGTCCGCCTGAATCAGACAAAGCAAGAATGGGTGAAATGTCAGTTTTGACCGCTGGAAAAGTCGACAGTTATGATTGTTATTTGTCGTGCGCGCTTTTCAAACGGCCAACGGGAGAAAAGGTCTCTAGCTTACTCTCCAAGCGTTTATGCGAGAAAAGGTCTCTAGCTTACTCTCCAAGCGTTTATGCATTTAACTTCGTCGAAATAGTAATCAATGGCAACAATTGACGTTGCCTCCTTAGCCCAAGAAGTAGGCAAACACGAATCAAAGCTTGAACTGAACTCGAGCTGTTCATTGGAAACCTATATTTCAGAACCTTCCGGAGCAAGCTCCTCTATCCCGATGATGCGGTAGTATTTTTTCGTATATAATCCCGTGCTCAAGATTTATTTATCTTTTTATTCTCCAAGCCGCTGCAAAGTAAGTACAGGTGTACCGTTGGGTTTAAACCTAAATAGTTTAAGGCAGGGTTATAAACCAACCGACAAGCTGTGACATAAGGAACAGTAGTTACAGAACGAGATCAATATCTACTCCGGTTAAAGTTCAGTGACCTTAGCTGGCATCATAGCCCACAGAACCAACAGTGGCAGATAAAAAAACGTAGCCAGTAAGTAACGTATTCATCACTGTGGTGACATTACATGGATTTTTGTTTTATAAGTTGCTCATCTAAATACTAAAATTTTCACGCATATTTTGAATTAAACTCTTTGGAATTAAATCAAGATCTCATCTATTTACACTCCGCAGTGTGCCACCCACGATTCTTAACACCCGACCTACACATTTGGCATTTTGGCATTCTGCCTCACGGAGTGCAACAAGAGTGAAATATCGAAACTTTTGTTGCGAGAGAGTTCTTTTGGAGTATTATTTGTCGAGATGAATTCAGGCTCGTCCATTCGAGCATGGAGTGTTTTTTTTTTCCAAAAGGAATTTGCAAGTTTTTCTGTTTTTTCCAATTTAGGAGGGACAATTCCTGGTCATAATTAGATTGCTTGTATTCATTGTAATTGTATGTAAAGTTGTTATCATAATTAGATTGTTTATATTTACCGTATGTAATAATGTTAAATCATAATCAATTTGTAGTTGGTGAATATTAATTGGTCACACATCCAGCTAAATTATGGTTGGTAAACATTAATTGGTCAAAAAGCTAGCTATATGTCACTTGATTAAAGTTTTTAGGGCTATATTTTTATAGTTCTTCGTGTTTCAACAATTAGTTATCTTTGATATATATATTTTTATTATAATTGTTTACTTGGAAGGATGTCCATAAATTTAATCCATATAGTATATTTCCTTCCTTCTTCTTGCCATTTAGGAAAATCATAATTACTGGTCCACCACAAATTCTAGAATATAAATACTAACTGATGTAATAAAGATAAGTTAAAAAAATGTTCATAGTAAATCCATTTAGCCACAAGCTATAAGTCTACCATCTCTAAAACTAAATAAGATTTGAACGTGTCCATATGCATAACACTAATACACATTGAGCACGACGTGTTGATGCTTAAAAAGATTTAAGCAAAAACTTAAAATATTTCTGAAGGGTTGGTCATTCGTAAAATGAAGATGGAAACTTTAATATTGTTTAAAGCCTTCTATGATAATCAGCCATACAAATAATCAGCCATACAAACATTAGTAGTAGTAATAGATGGGTATTAAAACAATAATTTCCATAATTTTTTTGTAAATTGTTTTAACTTGAGACAAAAGAAACATTATGCATTGTATTAAATATTGTCTTTAAGTAAACGAAAAATTGTGCATTGTCTTAAATATTGTCTTTAATTGAGTATCTTAAACTATTGTCTTAAAGTTAAGACAATAAATTGAATTGTCTTAAATTGAAGACAATAATTTAAGACACTCTCTTCAAGGCAATATTTAAGAGAATGCACATTTTTTCCTTGGTCTAAAGTTGAGACAATTTACGCAAATATTGTCTTAATACACCCTCTATACAATAGTGATAGAATTCAAATATTTATGATAGGGCAGGGTGGAATCGAATAACCAATCTTGTTGGAGACCCCTGTAACCTTATTTACTCTGTAACTGGTAGTGTTGGAGACCCATGCAGCGTCATTCACTTCGTAACTAATATCATGTATTATATCTCTCTAGAACACCACTATGGTGTGTTTCCTCATTTGAGATACTCACGGTAGATATTATACATGTTGTAATCTTTTCCACATATGAACACAAAAAAAAAAAATCTCTTTGGTTTTCACTATTTCCTGTTTTGCAAGATGTTTGTTCTCTCTGGCTAGCTAGATCTTTCTCTATAGCTGTTCAACATTCGTCTTCATACTCTACTGCTTAGACAAAGGCACATCATTATTCTTTATTTGCAAGTAGAGAAGATTGAAAATTGTTGGAAGAATGAAGTTTCCAAAGGAAGCTATTCTCACACCATGCAATTACTTTTCATGGGAAGCAAAGATCAAGATCTTTCTTTGAAGCAGAAGATTGTATAGGATTGTTATGGCGACGGAGGTTGAGCCTACAACAACCATAGAAAATTCCAAATACCTCAATCAGATGGATGAGGCCTACAGAGCCCTCTACATGAACATCTCACCTGAATTGCTTTTCATATTTCCTCTTGCAAAACTCCCAATGAATTTTGTACCACCGTGAAAGGATTATTTGGAAAGAAAGATAAGATGAAAGCCCTCATGCTCGGAGTAGATATGATCTCTTTGGATCCATGAAGCTTCGACAGTATACAAGATTTCTTCACAAGATACAAGGATTTGTTGTTACAACTCAAGGGTTGCGGGGTTGATAAATCTAAGGAGGAAACACGAATGGTTCTATCCATTATCTCCAATCTTAGAGAAGAATACTTTGTTTTTTCCTCTACGTTTCATTCAATGAGGCTCACCTATGGTAAGAACTGATCCATTCCCACTCTTGATGCTTTTATTAAATCTCTAACTTAGGGACAAAACAAGCTCATCAGTATGGGAAAAATAAATGGCTCTAAGGAACATGCTCTTGTTGTGAATATGCCAGCCATAACAAAAAACAAAGATCTAAATACGAAGGAAAGGCACATGTTAAATCCAATGAAGGAAGGGAACTCCAAAACCTTCAACGATTCCTCTAGATCCAAAGGTGGAAAAGGGAAGAAAGGGGGGAAATGCACATATTTTCAAAGAGGCTTCCATCCAGAATCCTCATGCATGAAGAAGCAGATAGATCAGATGACCCATATACTTCAAAAGCACAACCTTGGGGATCACATTCCAGAGGACACCAAGAATAAGCCTAAATATCATGCTCCCAGGAAAGGTGACTCTAGCCATGCTTTGATTGCCATTAATTCATCTCTATATGCCTCAATTATAGCTTCAGGCGCATCTCACCACATGAATGCCACCAAGGAAGCCTTCTCTTCATTGGATGCATGCAAAGGTCCTCCTATACTCACGGGGGATGATTCTCCTGTCGAGATCACCAACAAGGGGAGAATTGAACTCAATCATGGTAGATTTGAGAATGTGCTACACATTTCAAAAATATTAGTGAATCTTCTCTCTACCTATCAGATTACTCATTCTAGAACTAAAAAGAGAGTTGAGTTCACTCCTGATGTTGTCAATATCTTCAACATACAAAGAAACTCTAAAGTTTCCACTGGTGCAATAAATCATAGATCTAGGATTTACAACTTTTTTGAATTCATTGAACCATATCATGCCTTATTACTTACGCATGTTGATGATAGTAATAGTTTATTTCATGAAAGATTTGGTCATCTTAATTTCAGATACATGCAGCAACTCTACAAACAAGGAATGGTCATTGGCTTTCACAACATTCATTTTTCCAAAGGAGTTTTTCAAGGATGTGTTCTTGGCAAATATCATCAAGAAAAGTTTGAAAAGGGGAAGGCTCGAAGGGACTCCTCTCCATTGGAGCTCATCCATAGTGATTTAATGGGACTCTTTCCTCATCTATTCATTAACAAGCGGAGGTATGTTCTTACATTTATTGATGATTTCTCACGATATACTTGGGTGTATTTTCTTAGGTAAAAATTCAAAGTTTTTTAGCCTCTCAAAGAATTCAAAGCACATGTAGAGAATCATTCCACAAGAAAGATGAAAATACTCCGCACAGACAACGGGGGGAATATGTGAATAGGAATGTTCAACATATTTGTTCAGATGTAGGTATACAGTTGCAACATACAATACCATACACTCCAAAACAGAATGGAGTAGATGAGTAGAAGAACATATCCCTCAAAGAGACGGCCTCTTGCATGTTCCATGCAAGGTATCTTCCTTCTAAACTATGGGATGAGGCACTTAACTATGCCAACTACATAAAGAAGACATCTCTTCATAGACATGTCAAGGAAATGACTCCATTTGAGGCATGGTGCGGTTGCAAACCGTCAGTCTCCCACTTCCAAATATTTGGATCATGTGCATGGGCTTGCATACCCTCTAAAAAGAGGAAAGCATTAGATGCTCAAAGCACCGCATGCATATTCATGGGATATCCTGATGATGTGAAGGGTTATAGGTTGATTGATCCCTCAACACACAAGCTCTTTATTGAGCGAAGTGTCCATTTTGAGGAAATCCCTTGGATGAACCATTGGAGTCACATACATAGACCTTTCTTCCTCTTCTTGCACCAAACATCTATGATGATGAGTCCACTCATTTATATCATGATTTAGATTTGAGTTCCAAACCTAACAAAGAACATAAGAATGAATACGTTGATCCACATCTTATCTCACTTGAGAGAACAAGGAGCTTAAGAGATATATATGCATATACAACCCCATAGGATACAAGTGACCTTGTGGGGGATCTAGTGGATTCGAGGAGGACGTAGTCCCAGTTTGAGAATCCTTCTCATGCACTCATAGCTAACGAACCAATGATTCCCATACATTGTTACACGATTCTATCTTCAGAATCTGTAAACCTATGAAGAGGCCATAGGGAATCCCATCTAGGAAGGTGATATGCAGGAGGAGTACAATTCTCTCCTTAAGAACGAGACTTGGGATATGGTTCCACTTCCTTCAGATAGGAAGTTTGTGAGATGCATATGGGTCTACAGGACCAAGAAGGAAACATACGAACATATCAACAGATACAAAGCCAATCTATTTGCCAAATGTTTTTAGTAGGTTCATTGGATAGACTATGATGAGACCTTTGCTCCAGTAGCAAAGATGGATTCCATTCAATTGGTACTTTCCATTGATGTATCCAGGAGGTGGGACGCCCATCAAATGGATGTGAAGAATGCATTTCTTCACAGTTATCTCTCTGGGGAGATCTACATGGAGCAGCCACAAGGATTCATACACGATTCATCCTTGGTTTGCAAACTGGAGAACTCTCTCTTCGGCCTCAAGCAAGCCTTGTGAGCATGGTATGCCAATATGGAATCCTACCTGTTGTCCCAAAACTTTATACGGTGTAATTTAGATCCGAATGTATACATTGTTAAGACATTTGACTCACTTCTGATACTAGTTTTATATGTGGATTATTTGTTGATCACTGGTAGCTCGACTTCAGGACTTGTTGCTATTAAGCAGATTCTACATAAAAGGTTTTCTATGAGGAACATGGGCCCATTACATTTATTCCTTGGTATTGAAATAATCCACGATGCCTCACACGTCAAACTATCTTAGTCTAAGTATGCTCAAGATCTCCTATAGAGAGTTCATATGACATAGTGCAAGTTTGCACCGACTCCTTTCCTATCTGGGGTCAAACTTGAGGATGGCAGAGACAATCCATTGGTTCAAAGCACTTTGTATAGACAAATAGTGGGGATCTTGTCGTATCTTACCACTATCTTACACACTCTGTACTAGACCTCTTGCATGAAGTTGGGGCATTGTCCCAGTTCATGGAGGAGCGACATGAGATACATTGGAAGGCTTCCAAGCAGATCCTTTGATACGTAAGGGGAACCATCACCTTTGGATTCACTATGCAGTATATTTTGCATTAGATCTCATTGGATTCATTGATTTTGACTAGCCTTGGATATAGTATTGATTGCAAGTCCACATATGGGTACTCACTCAGTTTAGGGCCAAGGCACATTTGTTGGTTAGAGAAGAAGAAAGTTGCTATTGCTCTATCTTCAACCAAGGCCAAATACAGAGGGGTAGTAAACATAACCATTCAATATTTTTGTCTAGAACATTTTCTCACTGGGTTGGGAATCCATTTCTATCATCCTACTGTCATGTGGTCTGATAACTAGAGCACTTTGAAGTTCTGCAGAGATCTAGTACATAGGCAGCAGACGGAGCACATAGAGATACACATGCACTACATCAAAGATTTGGTACATGAGTGGATCATCGACTTACATTTATGTCCTCTTGTTGAACAGACTACCGACATCATTACCAAGAACTTCACTCAGTAAAAGTTCCACTCTTTGCGCGGTCATCTTTGAGTGAAGGACACCATTTCCTAACAACTGTCTTTTTCCTCTTTTTCTACATTGTATCTTGAGGTGAGGTTTTTCCCATGAGGTTTTCCCTCTTTCCTCTTTTTATTTCAGTGTTCATTAGTTGAATTGTTTTTGGGTGACCTATAGGCTATTATGGCCTTAGTTATTGTCGTCCTTTCTTTATTACCTCGTAGTAGTGCTCAAGGGGGGTGTTGGAGACCCATGCAGCCTCATTAACTCCGTAACTAACGATGTTGGAGACCCATGCAGCCTCATTCATTGCATAACTAACTGCATGTATTATATATCTCTCAAAGGACACTATGACGTGTTTCCTCATTTGAGCTACTCACGGTAGATATTATATCTTATAATCCTTTTCACATATCAACACAAAATATTTTATTCCTTCTCTCCGATTTTCACTATCTTATGTTTTGTAAGCCGTGTGTTCTTTCTCGCCAGCTAGATATTTTAGTGCAAGTGTTCAACATTCATCTTCAAATCTTCTGTAGTTTATAATGCAGATACTCTACCATTGAGCTAGAACCCTAGAACTTCATATACAAGAAGAATATTTGTATTTTTAGTGTTTTTTTAAAGCAATAAACATAAGAAGCATATTTCACTCATTCATTTGTAGTTCTCATTGAGACTGATTGTAATTGTGATTTATCTTAGATTTTTAAGTGCACATTCCTATATAAAATGCAAATTGTTATGCATGTGAATCAGAATTCATCTTCCATTGATTACTAATGTGAGATTTGTTATGCATAGGCATCGCAATTTAACTTCCATTGATTACTAATGTGAGATTTGTTAAGAATGGACATCATCTTAGAACAAATTGTAAACTACCCTACATTGATTATTAATGTGATATTTTTCATTAAGTACAAATATTTCAACAATGTATTTTGTTGGTAGATATTATATTATTCTAGTAAATTAAACTAACTATAACATTTAGCTTGACTCTAATCAAATTTAGAATCCTAAAATAAGAAATTTCACGAATAACAATCATAATTGTTACATTAATCATTCCACTCTCAAATTGGATTTTAAAATAGCTCTACTGAAATGTGGAAACCATAAATGAAGTAAGTGATTATGTTATACAAAATTGATTACCAAGTCTCAAAATAAATAAATAAATAACAAGTGATTAAAATGTACACAATTGTTTACCAAGTCCCAAAATAAATAAATAAATAATGGTTCAATGAAAAAAGAAAAAATATAGAAAACATAACAACCTTGGAATCTATCTGGACCCTTAAGAATAGTAGGCTTTTGTAACCCTATAGGGCTCTCAACATGGCAGGGCCCAAGCTGAGTGGAACCCCAAATGAACTGAATAGGGTCACACCCAGAACTGCGTTCGCCTTAATTGATGCACATAGAACGTAGTCTTACTTGCTCCTTTACGTTCGATGCCTCCGAGTCACAGAGGCCCTTGTATTCAAAGAAAATCAAAAGGGAAGGTGAAATGTTTGAAATGCCTTGAGAATCTCAAGCATTTTCGAAATGCTTGCAACTTAGTAAACGCGTTGATAATTTATCTCATTAAAAGTTGTTTTTTTCTCATTAGTTTGCAAGCAATTTTATGCCTGCAAAAGGTAGAAACAATCGACTCAAATAGTCAAGCAATATATCATGCATCACATATTTTGAGCTATAGAGAAATGGTTTCTATCAACAGAAATGGTGTGTTTCTGTCGACATAAATGGTGTAACTAATAACTAATTTGCATCCTTATATCCATATAATATTTGTGACGCATTTGTCATGTGGGATTGTCACAATCAACCATTAATATTGACAATAGCAAATACCCTTTTCACACAAGTAACGCACCAGTGGGATCGAGTATCACTGATCTGAGCATTTTTGTTCAGATTACAATCCTAGGACATTGTATCTTTCCATGACACATGCATTGGATTATAATTTTTATTTGAACCTTAAACGAACACTACCTCTATCACATCTGCTACTCCTAATCAATAGACAATCCATCATGTCCATGTCGAGTTTGAAAGGAAAGTCTATTGCAGCATGGAGATCAATCCTTTCCCTCTCTTTGCCTATGCTTCTTTATTTTGTCGAGTGTCATATTTTCTATATTAATGTGTGAAAAGTTGCCACCATTCACATGTCGATTGATTTTGTGGATCGTATGTTCTCTTGTGAAGTAAATGGGCCTAATAGGTTCCCTCTGGTCATAAAAGTGATTTGGATGAATTGAAATTGGGTAATTACTGTAACTTCCTAAATGAAACTAGTTGTTTTACCACCTTGGAACTGTAATTTGATCTTTTTCAGGAATGGTGTCGGGTCAGTGCAAGAAGATGAGGGACCTTTTAGATGCAATCCTAGTTTTCAAAAACACGATCACGTTACCAAAAAATACAACGCGTTTATGCTACATAGCACTTGCTATGGTTCAACCCGAGCCTTCCATGTCATGGGACATGTAGGATATGAAACCATATCCCATACGCGTTATATAACTACAAAATGCACTCATGATCTGTAGTTATAAAATGTGTACGCGATTTGGAAAACAAAAAATAATTTATATACACAAGCCCGAAACCCACAGCCTATTTTACCTATCAGGAACACGAAAACGACGGCCATTTGGAGCGTTTTGGAACAAGTTAAGTGCTTGGGATTGTTGGAGGAGCTGATTTAGTTGGAGGGGAGGAGTTTCCACTGGTGAATTATCATCCAACAAGGTAATTCAATCACCCAAAGCATTCTTTTTTGTCAATTTTTAACCTATATTTGTGTTTTTTAATAGAATAATCAATCCGACAACTCCCAAGCTAATGTTTGATGGATTCAAACTAAAAGAGGCTATAAGAATAAAAAACATAATGTCTAATAGATCTTCAATGTTCCAAAAGGCTAGAAATATATAAAACAAACAGAAGTATAGTGTGTGTGTGGAAGAAGGCTAAAATTATAAGCGAAGGGTTTTAACAATTAAAAAAACAATATATATCTACATTTAAATTAAAGACACAGAAAGATAGAAAGCCCACATCATAATGAGATTGAGAGGCATAAACAAAAAGGAACAAAAATACTATAAGAGAGACACAAAATTACTACTGAGTAGGGTTCTAAACAACACATATCTCATAATTCTCCACAATATGCAAGAGAGAGTAATGACAAGCTAGCTTATGTTCCAATTACAATAGAAGCCCTAGATATTACACACCAATTGGTAGAACTAACATAAAAATACGGTATAAGGCACAAGGTGTAAGAAACCCATGTTACCAAACACAAGAACATGAGTTCTATTTCTTTTATCCTATAAACATAATAAATAAATCTAGAAACATGTGAGACCCTAGGTCTCCCTAAGATCCCTAGATCTAGCAAAGACATAAATGACTTTACTGAAATAGTCTATGCCCCTGCATCACTAGGTTTATCAACCATTTTTTAAAATAGCAAAAACAATGGGTAATATATTTCTACTTGTCGAGTCTCTAAGCTCATCTACAACCAATTGTAGTCGAGTCCACAAATTCTCCATTTTCCATGTAGCTTTTGGTTGGTTTCCATGGTTATACACCAATGGAAATGGTGAACACCCATGAAATACCTAGAGTGCGTCGTGAGAGTGTTCCCAACCATGATTGAGTCAATTATATTTCGAGGATATGGTGGCATCCCTGTATCACCCCTTTTCTTGCCTCACATGTCCTAATAGTCCCTTGCCCCTTTCTTTTACATAACCAAGGGACATAAAGGCCAAAACATGTCAAAATAGCACTCCTAAATTCAAAGAAGTTTAAACCCAAGTTTGCATGGAAAAGTCACCAATGAGGGTGAAGAAGTGCCTTAAATTCTAGAAAGAAGTTGAATGAAACTCACTATTTAATTGTTAAATGTTTAATTTTAAGTTTTAAATGTATCTAAGTGAATGCCATTAATTTTCTTACTTGAGTTTTCCTTAATTTACATTTTCAATTTTGAAGAGATGTCATTATATACCATGTATACGTTTCTAATGATTTCCTTATTGATTTTTTTATTGCGGTTATGGCTATGGACACCAATGCTGAAATACTGATTGAGCTTTCCCGGTTGAGAGGTCTCAGTACTGCTTTTAGTGGTGGTGATAGGATTCGACGTTCACTTGCATCCACTTTGGATGCAATTGTTGAGACTATTACATTGTTAAGCCACATACTATATGATATTACATCATATAGAGAAAGAAAAATACAAGAGTACGCTGATGGGCTTGGCTACAGTGCAATAAAAAAGGTTCAAAATTACCAAAGAGCATATATTTTCATTGTTTAGGGACCCTCGCACGGGGGAAATCCCAAATGAAAATAGGCCACATATCTCTATCGAGTGGTGCACATATCAGCCATTTGTTGATAACTGGATGGACAAATGGTATATGGTTTTTGATATGCCACCACACAACAACAGGGAAATCCCCTTGTATTTCCTTCAGAAGATGTATGCAGAGTTTGTGTTGGGTAAACACGTAAAATATTTTGATATATTGGTGTTTTAGGGGATTGATGGGGGGATGCCCCAAAACCGACCCAATTCCAGGCTTCGAGACGTTGATCGCCCTATCCCTACACCTCCCAGGCAGTTGCCTGGGCCAGATGTCCCACCTATATATCGTGTTATTCCACAGACACGTGATGCATTTTTGAGTTTGGCACGGGCTGTTGTTCGCCATAGAACTATGGTTCAACATATGGGTGAGGAAGGGACATATGTCCCTGTTGTGGTACATACACCAGGTTGTCATGGTGCAAGACCATCTTCTAGTGTAGTACCACCCACTAGTGCAGTACCCCTATCTACTGCAAGACCATCTACTAGTGTAGCACCATCAACGCATTTCCAGCCTACTTTTGAGCCTCATGATTGCACATCGTGTGGTCGTCCCTACTATGGTCTTTCGTCAGATGTTGTCTTCAGTGGATTTTTGAGTGATGTATGTATATGGTTAATTGTAATAAATTCTTCATTCATTTTCCTCTTTATACACATATGTATAGTTTGAGATAATATATTAATTTTGTGAACTTACATTTGATGCTTTATGCCAGCAGTGACGCCCCAGAGTTTCATGTTCCACACTCTACAGAGGGGCATGACATTCCATCCATTGATCCCTTGGTTGGTGGAGAGATTCCTATAGCACCCATTGCCATATCTCACAGTGAGGTAAACATTTTAAAATTTCAATTTTTTAATACTTGTTAATTTCCACATACTGTACATGTTAGTTCACTAATGTTATCTACGGTCTAATATTTACAATTATTAAACTTGCAGATGCCAGATCCTTCACGGGGGAAAGCAGTGATGGAGGTAGGATCCATGGTCGTATCAACTAAGAAAATATCTGGGCATGACATTCCATCCACTGATCCCTTGGTTGGTGGAGAGATTCATAGAGCACCCATTGTCATATCTCACATCGAGGTAAACATTTTAAAAATGTCATTTTTTTAATACTATTAATTCGTTAATTTCCACACATTCTACATGTTAGTTCACTAATGCTATCTACAGTCTAATATTTATAATTATTAAACTGGTAGATGCTAGATCCTTCACGGGGGAAATCAATGATAGAGGTAAACATTTTAAACATTAAAAAATGTTATTTTTTAAATACATGTATGTTCGTTGAATCATGCATGTCTAACTACATGAACTCTTGTTGACTATAGGCACCAACCGAAACACTTGGACCATTTTTTGGAGTTGTATCTCCTCATAGGCCATATGTGAAGAAGGTTCATGTGTATATGAGGCAGCCTACTCCTAGAAAGAGTCAAGTTGTCCACGACCATGGAGATACTGATAACATGGTAATTTGTATATCCTTCGATGATATTTCTTGGTTAACTTGAAATCCAGTGCATAAAATGTTTTGTTAATGTTTGCTTTGCATGTTTACTACATCAGGAGCCAGAGTTTACTATTGAAAATCCTGTAGGGATTGTTGATGCAATAGTCAATGATGCATCTACAATGGCAACAAGTCACATAGAGGTACAACTATTTCAACATGATCGTTACATAGTTTATTATTGTTGGCATATGTTTATTCATGCATGTCTAACTATTTCAACATTTGGTGATTGTAGCCACCAGCAGTAGGAGTTATTGATGCAACAGCCAATGTGGTATCTGCAATAACAACAAGCAACACATAGGTACAACTATTTGAACATGATCTAGACATAGTGTGTTATTGTTGTCTATTGTTTATTCATGCACATTTCTAACTATTTCAAGATTTGGTGATTGTAGCCACCACCACCACCAGCAGTTCCTACCTCCTTTGGTTCGACCATGGATGTGACCATCCTTGATGTTCAATCAACAGCTCCATCTGCTACACAAGAAACACAATCCCCTTTGTCACAGTCTCTCACTGAGGTGAGATGTCCATTAATGACCAATTGTTTCATGCAATGTCCATTAACATTTTGATAATTGTTGAGTTAATTTAGATATGGTATTTTATTGAGATAATGTATTAGTACATAGCTAGTTGAATTTATCAATTGATATTTAATTTGCAGGATCCAGAGATGCACACTGGTCCTAGAGTTGTGCCTACAGGATCAACCTCGAGAAACAACAAGAGGAAGCTTGAGTTTTGATGTGTCTTATGGGATATGTACATTTCGATACATGTACATGTGGCTTGGACAGTTTTGGATACATGTACTTTTGGAGACATGTACATTGACATTTCAATTACATGTACATGTGGCCTGGATAGTTTTGGATACATGTACATGTGGCTTGGATAGTTTTGGATACATGTACATGTGGCTTGGATAGCCT
>LPNX010591611.1:112433-137761 GCA_001517045.1 Pseudotsuga menziesii | reverse complement strand
GGGGGGGCCCCCCCCCCCCCCCAGCTAAAACCCCACGTCATGAATTCAACAAAATCGACGGTCTGTCGATCGGAGGCCTGAGCATCGATCTATGGCGAGTTGCAAGTCACCTCAAGATACCGTTCAGGGACACTTGGTGGACTTGTGCCCGGTGTGAAAAAAACCTCGTGGAGCCACAATTTTGAATTCCATCAAATCCTGCTAGCTTGTTTGGGCATGGAAAATATGGCAACGACAACCGCCTCCCCACCATCCATGGCTTTCTAGCTTTGGCCCTCGTTGGCGTGACTGCATTGTCCCTTATTGAGTGAAACCCTAGCTTCAGAAACCACTGTAGACGGAGCTCATTGGGCAATGGACAGGAGGGAGAGGCACCCCTTAGCTAAAATCCCATATCACAAATCCAACGGAATCGACGGTTCCTTGATCAGAGACCTGAGCATCGATCTATGGTGATTTTCAGGTCACCTGTAGATACCGTTCAGGGACACCTGGTGGACTTGGGCCCAGTGCGCAAAAAACTTATGGAGCAACAATTTTGAATTCTGTCAATTATTGCTAGCATGTTTGGGCATGGGAAATATGGCAATGCCAACCACATCCCCACCGTCTATGGCTTTCCATATTTGGCCCTCGTTGGCGTGACTGCATTGTCCCCTACTGAGCGAAACCATACCTTCAGAAACCACCATAGATGGAGGTCATCGGGAAATGGACAGGAGGAAGAGCCCCCCCCCTAGCTAAAATCTCATGTCACAAATCCAACCGAATCAATGATTTGTCGATCGGAGGCCCAATCATCGATCTATGGTGAGTTGCAGGTCACCTCCAGATACCGTTCAAGGACACCAGGTGGACTTGGGCCCCGTGCGCAAAAAAACTCATGGAGCCACAATTTTGAATTCTGTCAACTCCTGCTAGCATGTTTGGGCATGGGAAATATGGCAATTCCAACTGCATCCCCACTGTCCATTGCTTTCCAGCTTTGGCCTTGTTGGTGTGACTACATTGTCCCCTAATGAGTGAAATCCTAGCTTCATAAACCACCATAGACGGAGCTCATCGAGTAATGGACAGGAGGGAGAGGCCTCCCCTAACTAAAATCCCATGTCACGAATCCAACAAAATCGATGGTTCATCGATCGGAGGCCTGAGCATCAATCTATGGTGATTTGTAGGTCACCTCAAGATACCGTTCAGGGACACTTGGTGGACTTGGGCACGGTGTTCAAAAAACCTCATGGAGTCGTAATTTTGAATTCTGTTAATTCTTGCTAGCATGTTTGGGCATGGGAAATATGGCAACGCCAACTGCATCTCCACCATCTATGGCTTTCCAGCTTTGGCCCTCATTGGCATGACTGCATTGTCCCCTACTAAGCGAAACCCTAGCTTCAAAAACCACTGTAGACAGAGGTCATCAGGAAATGGACAGGAGGGAGAGGCCCCCCCCCCTAGCTAAAATCCCACTTCACGAATCCAATGGAATCAACGGTTCATTGATCAAATGCCCAAGCATCGATCTATGGCAAGTTGCAGGTCACCTCCAGATACCGTTTAGGGACACCTGGTGGACTTGGGCCCGATGCGCAAAAAACCTCACGGAGCCGCAATTTTGAATTCCGTCAACTCCTGCCAGCGTGTTTGGGCATGAGAAATATGGAAATGCCAACCGTATCCCCACCGTCTATGGCTTTCTGTGCATCAACGACTTAATGTTACTTTTGAGTTGTCGAGCTGTTATTGCTAGTATGTTATTTTTTTTCAGGATTTTTATAATACATGATCAATGAGAAACATGAGAAAATGAGTTTATTGTTATCTTTTAATTGGAAATTAAACTCCTTAATAAAATCATATCTTTTAATTGAAAATTAAAATATCACAATTTTAATTACACCAATGACCCAACATGTCAGCCTCCCAAAATTTTCTATTATGCATTACATGAAACATTAACCTTTCGAAAGCATGAGAGGTTCCAAATTTTGTTTGTTTATTAATTTTATCACTTAATATATTCACATGCATGACGTTTACCTACTTCACATGCATAATGTTAGCGCATGTTACTTTTGAATACTTCATATGCATAATGTTGAATCATGTTACTTTTGAGTTGTTTGTGTCAATATTTGTAGGCTATTTTCTTCCACTTTCAATGTTCAAAAAAACATAATCAACTAAAAATAAAGTTAAATAAATCTCTTATTATCTTTTATTATCTTTTAAGTAGAAATTAAACTTCTTAATAAAAAAAAATGAGATGAAATTCCAACACTACTAGGCACTACCCCTTTGGCAATGGACATGTAGGTATAAGAGGTGAGTTGTCAAGAAAGAAATTATACAAGCTTTAAAACATAAGTTTATCGTTGCGGCATCTTGTTTCCATCATCTTATTTGTATATATCGGCTGAAAACATTGACAATATTACCTACTTGAAAAATTAGGGTTTTAGTCCTCTAAGAGAGCCTACAAAGAACTTTGATAGGTATGACCTACAGAGGTACATGTATGTATTCTAATGTTATGTATATCATGTGAATGAGATCTTGAAATGTTCATATGATTGATATATATGGTTTATTGATGATATATAAAATTTGGCATGTTCATTAACTTGACATACAAGAGAACTTTTGGCATATTTATAAACAACATTATGGAAAATTTTGCATATCAAGAACACGAAATTGACATATTCATAAGAAACATACATGGGAAAAGTAAAATTATGGTACATACCTCATCATGATAGATCCCACCTATTATCATATAACCAAGCCCTCTGGATCATCTCTTCTAATGATGGTCTCCATTAGTCTCTCGTGCTTTGTATCTGATAAGAAGTAGCGTACCTTCGATGAATTTCGGCTAGGCATTGTTCGTACCTGGAGGTTTGTAACAATGATTAAGTTGGTAAAGCGATACACACTTGCACGTGGTTTGTAATCCTTGTAAACATATCCACCCTTCTTTCTTGCATTGTTTTCATGTGTAAGGTATTCACCTTTAACAACCATAGACCCAATGGGGAAGTGGTTGTTTTCATCATCATTCATGGACATAATGAGGGTTTTCTTTCCCTCTATACAAAGTGCCAACCAGTAATCACCACCCCATTCACTATCTTTGGAGGAAACCATTGCGTATATGTGTCCTGCATAGTATGATTGTAGGTATATGATCAAATATTTTTCGTGTGATACAAGGCCATTAATGTGAGTTTCAAGACTACGTAATTTTAACAAAAAAATGTTAAGGAAATGCATCATACAAGGCTGTACAAGGTCTGATACATGATCAAAATCTATAGAAATAGACTATTGGTCTTCTTCCAATGAATTTAACTCAACAATTTCCTGCTGATCAAGTGGAAGTGATATGCGATCGCATCCATCAACCCAATCCAATGATTCACACACATCCCAGTCACCATCACAACAAGGCAGGCAAAAACAAGCGAGTTTTCTAGTCCAAATTTCAAATACTGGGTTATCAGAGCTTTGAACTGAATGAAAGCCACGAGTCCCAGGAATAGTATTGCATTCCCATGCATGTGAATGATCTATGTCTACCACCTCCCGAAAACATATCTCCACATGTCTCTTTCTTGTGGATTCTACTCGTTTCGCTGATTCCTGTCCCATTACTGACGTGCACCACCTGACTATAGATTGAGCATTTCGAATAGTAGATATTGTAGATAATTTCAATTCCTCTCTTCGTAGGGCTGTTTTGACACATGATCTAGCTCCATTATGCTCTCCTTTACCATTCCCTGTCTCAAAATAGTTCCACATATGTGGAACTTTGTAGTTTTTATGCAATGAACACAACCATTGAAATATGACTGCATTTTTGAATTGACCAGCACATCCATTAGACCAAATCCAGTGTCAATCCATCTATATGTTCCTGCCCTTCAAATGATCATAGAACATGATGAAGCAATGCCGTACATACTGGAAGTCATGGCACTTATCATGACTTATGTAGAAGTGATATTCCTTTAGAATTTCTCTTTGCTCTTGACTGCTATTTGGGCCATGCCTATATATGATATGCACCATCAAGGAAACCTACTCAGAGTGATAATACTAACTTTGGATCTCATTTTGAGGTTGCAGAGTGTAGTTCTCGGCAAAATCAACAACTAAAAGTATAGTACCATGAGGAAATGTATCTTTGCATATTCTAAACTTCTAATCCTGCCATTGTGCCAAGTGGACATGCTGAACATATTGATGTGTCATTTCAATAAACCCCTTGATGAAGACACTAACTTGTACCTATTGACACAAAATGATCTCAATATCAGGTTTTTTTTTAAAGTAAGAAATGAAATGCAACTGTTCAAACATAAATTTATAGATAAATGCATGTACCTGAGATGTCACCAATTGTATTTTTTTTCTTTCTTTCTCTAGGACTATTTCATAGTTGATATATTTGAAACTTTTCATGTCTGTAACCATATTCCCAAATTCATTGTCTCTAGTCTCGTGCATACATTGGCTCAATAATGCCATTCTAGCACAGTTGGAGCAAGTTCCATCCAAACAGGATTTTGCATACTAAGTTTCCCCCTCAGGCCTATTGCACATGATACTATGAATGAATTCTCTTGATGAGGTCGGAGGTATTGTCAACGAGCAATCCTGCACATGGTTAGTATGCAACACATGACGAATGTACAAAAATGTTTCATAGTAATATTCATATTCTACATGGTATCTACAACAACAAGTGTTACAAAGAGTATTTATTCTAACATACCGGGGCTTACATTTCTCAAAAAATCTTTGCCCCAATTTCAATTGTCTATGTTCATTCCTAAATTTCTCATATAGTTCTGCCTATGTTATATCAAGAAGATGCTTAATATGTGGTTCACGGTCCTTTGAACCCCTTCTCAGTTTTAGTACATCCTTCCGGTTTGAAGAAGGCCTTGTGTGATCATGCAAAAAAATCTGCACTAGTCCCTTTACTGTATCAACTAGCTTCATGTCACGACGTGGCAACCGACCAATAAAGGCCCAAAAATATGTCTGGTCGGTTGTGTCAAGATGTTCTCTTCTAATAGAATACCTACGGAGGGTTTTTACATTCAAATTAACTAGTTTAGATGTAAGCTTCAGAAAATGAAGGACCTTGGTATTCTTATTTACAATTTCTTGTGACAACACACGACGAGCCGTATTGCGGTCCTTTGACTGTGTGTTCTTACCAATTTCGCCAAAGGAATCTACTAAGATTTTAACTATATGAGAACTTGGTCTAGAAGTCTTTATTATCTTTATCCCTAATGATTCCCTAACAATATTCATGCCCCTAGATTTTAACAATGATAAAAATAATCTACATTTATCTCCATCACATTTAGAAACAAAATATTGATTTAGTATCTGCTGAGTTTGATAAGCAATACTACGTTTAGATAGCGTAACTTCAATGGAATCGAGGAGTCCTTCATCAACTTGTATAGGCTTCGGCGTTCTTTGACATATGCTTTCTAATGGAGGTAAGAGGGTTGGATTTCTATCATCTAGTGCATCAACAATACGCTCTGGCATTTCAGTAGAAACGTGTCCTTCATTCTCTTCCTGGTAATTGGATGGTGGAAGTCCAACATCCTCATCGATGGTCCGGATAATATTTTCTTCCTCAACAGTAGGCTCCATGTCCAATGCCTCTTCAACAGTAGGCTTCATGTACAACACCTCTTCATGAGCTTCGTCTTGAGATGGTAACTTATCACTTTGACTTGATGTGGGATTTGAAACATCCCCTAATGAGCAGCTACGTTTTGCTTCTTGAATACTTCCATGGGGTGCTTATTCAACAACTATTGTCGAAATCGAAGGTCCCTCTAGTGAATGCTTCCTTTTTTCTTATGCTGGATTAATAGCATGAACCATTGTATCCTCTATAATTGGATTTGGATTAGTCTCCAAAGAAGGCCTCTGATTCATCATGTCTATTCTTTTCTTTTCTTTCTCTTCTTCGATGACTTCTTGAGGTCTCTTCTTCCTTGCTGTTTTTCTTCTTTGGTTACGTACATTCCCCATCACCACAATGATCAATTCAATATAGTTTGTTTTTGTTGCTCCTCAATTACAAGCTTTCAAACCTTTAACTTGCTTTATAACTATTGATCCTTCAAGGTGCTTCAATCTTCCTTCTCAATTGTTCATATTTCGCATCAAAACAATAATGAATGGGAAAATTTACCTTTGGTTCTCTTGAATAATAAGCAAATGAAAGTTATATCCACCATCACCATGAAATGACATTGAAACTTGATATCTTATCCTGTGTGCTCCTCAACCATGAAAGATGTCCTCAATGCTGCATCTGCATAACAAAAAGAATGATGGAGAATGTGTAAATTGTGAGTATTTCCACAGGTGGGCTCGTGCTCTTGAAAAAAAATGCGCGGTAATCATATTTTCATAAAAACAGAGTGAAGCTGCTCTCGGACAAAAACAATCCACTTTTTTACAATCCCAAAACGTGCACGTGTTATATAGAGTCAAAATGCGTACGCAATTTGTATAACCAAAACGCGCATGCGATATGTTTAAGCGCAATTAATGGGGTGGGTGCACGGCTAAGGCATTCTTAATTTTCTAATTATTAATTTCTTAAGGATTTCTTAATTTATTTATTATTAATTTTTATTACAATTATTATTCCATTCTCATCATTCTTATTACTTTATTTTATGTATTTATTCTTCTTAATGTGGTTCATTACATACATTCCCCCTTAAAGAAACGTCATCCTTAAGCTCTTTTTTTAATGTTACTTATATATTACTTGGTGAATTACTTGTTCTAACTATTATTATTATTATTATTATTATTATTTGTTTATTTATGATCATTAATATTATTGGTTTACCTTTTTTTCCACATAACACTTGATCGCCCCTGAAATGGTATATTATTTGACCCATCTAATGGAACTTAAAATTATTGTTAGGAGGAATAAGGATTTAAATAAATAAGATAAATTTAATTATTTCTCTAAAGCCTATGCATGGCTTGTGGAAATTGAAGGTCCCTCTAGTGAAATTGATGATGATGTTGATGATGATGATGATGATGACGGTGGTGATGATGATGTTGATAGTGTTGATGTTGATGATGATGATGATGATGATGATGATGCTAATGTTGATGATGATGATGACGATGGTGATGATGACAACGATGGTGATGATGATGTTGATGAAGAAGATGATGATGATGATGATGATGAAGATGATGATGATGATGATGATGATGATGATGGCAATGGTGATGATGATGATCATGTTGATGATGATGGTAATGATGATGATGATGATGATGATCATGTTGATGATGATGATGATGATGAAGATGATGATGATGACGACGATGGTGATGATGATGTTGATGAAGATGATGATGATGATGATGATGAAGATGATGATGATGATGAAGATGAAGATGATGATGATGATGATGATGATGATGATGAAGATGAAGATGATGAGGAAGGCGATGATGGTGATGATGATGATCATGTTGTTGTTGATGACGATGATGATGATGATCATGAAGGTGATGATGATGATGATGCTGATGATGATGGTGGTGATGATGATGATGATGATGTTCATGATGTTGATGTTGATGATGATGATGATGATGATGAAGATGATGATGATGATGATGATGATGATGAAGATGAAGATGATGATGATAATGATGATGACGATGATGGCGATGATGGTGATGATTGATCATGTTGTTGATGATGATGATGATGATGATGATGATGAAGGTGATGATGATGATGACGACGACGACGATGATGACGATGGTGATAATGTTGTTGATGATGATGTTCATGATGTTGATGTTGATGACGATGATGACGATGATGAACATGAAGATTATGATGATGATGATGATGATGAAGATCAACATGATGATGATGATGATGATGATTAACATGATGAAGATGATCATGATGATCATGACGATGTTGAAGATGATGATGATGGTGATGATGATGGTGATGATGAGGAAGGAGATGATGATGATGATGATGTTGACGATGATGATGACGATGATCGTGATGATGATGTTCATGATGTTGATGGTGACGATGATGATCATGTTGATGATGATGATGACGATGATGATGATGATGAAGGTGATGATGATGATGAGGATGAGGATGAGGATGTTGATGATGATGATGATGATGAAGATGATGATGATGATGATGATGATGATGATGATGGTGATGATGATGATCATGTTGATGATGATGAAGGTGATGATGATGATGATGATGATGATGATGACGACGATGGAGATGATGATGATGATGATGATGATGATGATGAAGATGATGATGATGATGATGATGATGATGATGATGATGATGATGATGATGATGATGATGATGATGATGATGATGATGAAGATGATGATGATGATGATGAAGACGAAGATGATGATGATGATGATGATGATGATATGAAGATAAACATGATGAAGATGATGATGATGATCATGGCGATGCTGGTGATGATGATCGATGATCAATGATCATGGTGATGATGATGATGATGATGAAGATGAAGATGATGAAGATGATGATCATGTTGATGATGATGATGATGATGACGATGACGACGATGACGATGGTGATGATGATGTTGATGTTGATGATGATGATAATGATGATGATAATGATGATGATGATGATGATGATGGCAATGGTGATGATGATGATGTTGTTGATGATGATGAAGGTGATGATGATGATGATGGTGATGATGATGGCGATGGTGATGATGATGATCATGTTGATGATGATGATGATGATGATGATGATGTTGTTGTTATTGATGATGATGAAGATGATGATGATGATGATGATGATGATGGCAATGGTGATGATGATGATCATGTTGATGATGATGAGGAGGAGGAGGAGGAAGGTGATGATGATGATGATGATGAGGATGATGATGATGATGAAGATGATGATGATGATGACGATGGTGATGATGATGTTGATGATGATAACGACGATGGTGATGATGATGTTCATGATGTTGATGTTCATTATGATGATCATGTTGATGATGATGATGAGGATGATGACGATGTTGATGATGATGTTGATGATGTTGATATTGATGTTGATGATGATGATGATGATGATGATGATGATGAAGATGATGATGATGATGATGATGGTGATGATGATGTTGATGATGTTGATGTTGATGATGAATATGATGATGACGATGATGATGATGATGAAGATGATGATGATGATGATGATGATGACGATGACGATGGCGATGTTGATGATGTTGATGATGATGATGATGATGATGATGATGATGGTGAAGATGATGATGATGATGATGATGATGAGGAAGGTGATGACAATGATGAGGATGATGATGATGATGATGAGGATGAGGATGAGGATGAGGATGAGGATGAGGATGATAAAAATGATGTTGATGATGATGACGACGACGATGGTGATGTTGATGTTCATGATGTTGATGGTGGTGATGATGATGATGATGATGATGATGATGGAGATGATGATGATGATGATGACGATGGTGATGATGGTGTTGATGATGTTGATGTTAATGATGATGATGATGATGATGATGAATATGATGATGATGATGATGATCATCATCATCATCATCATCATGAAGATGAACATGATGAAGATGATCATGATGATCATGGCAATGTTGATGATGATGATCGATGATCAATGATCATGGTGATGATGAGGATGAGGATGGTGATGATGATGATGATGATGATGAGAATGAGGATGGTGATGATGATGATGACGACAATGAAACTGATGATGATGATGAATGATGAAAATGATTTTAACTACAATGATGTTAACTATAACGCTATTTTGATTTTACAAAACACGCACGTGTTTTGCTTATACAAAACGCACACGCATTTTGTTTTACTAAATCACACTTGCGTATTATTTAAATTCAAAATATTATTCCCTCCAAATGATAAGGCCAAACCTCCACCCATGCTTTCATGGAATTCCTATGTCTATGTGTCTGCTTTGTAATTTGCTTCGGATTCAACATGCCTATGCCTTGGAGTATGATAAACCATGGCTAATTCAGCATTATATCCAAATTTTCAATATGCTCGTGTTTAACGGTTCATCTGATTATGCTGCACACCTCCATTTTTTATGACATTTTAGAAAAAGATATGGTATTTTTTTGCAGATTCTAATATGTAAATTTGAACAAGAATACATAATTGTTTTCTATTTTTTTCTTATTTATCTTCTGTCATCACTCCTCAACTCATAAAACACACTGTTAGTGTTTCATCCATATCTCTTTCGTTTCTCCACCATTTAAAAAAAATTGTATGGTCCACTAAAGAACACCAACCTCTACATGCTATAAAAAACCCATTTCCAAATAATTGCATTAAGACATTCAAACACTGCACCCACAATTGATGTACCATTTTCGAGGTTTGATCTCTTAGATAATTAAAAAAAAAATTAAAAAAATTATTTTTATTATTGGAAAAATAGTCGTGCACTAGTCCTATATGCTCTCTATATGTATACCAGTTTTCGTAAGTTTATTCCATCATTTATACACTTAGACGCTGCACCCACAAAAACATATACCTTATAATTTGTCCCAAAAATTAAAAGTGCCCGTTAAAAAATATCTAACTTTAGATAGTTAACAAAATTTTCAATAGAAAAAAAAATATATATTTGGAAAGGTAGTTCAATTTCCTACATTTCTTGTTTTTTTATTGATCGCAAGATTCATTGTGTAAGTGTCTCAAAATATCCATGCAAGTTGATGGATGTCTGTTTTTTCAGTTTTGTATTGCATCTAATGCACCAAAAGAGACCCTCAACTTCTTGTACACACTCTATCATAAAAAAAAATTCTCAAAAACTCCCTTTCTTTTTTTTTCATCTTATTCAACACCTTGCTCTTTGATCTTCTCCAACTAATTTCCTGTGTTAGGAACCCATGTCAACTTTTCTCTCTATTTTGTTAAGTATATTGTTGTTGCACACATATGTTTTTAAATTCATCCTGTGAGTATATTGTACTACCCCACATTCATGGGTAGTAATAATAATTTATATTGGGATTAGTATAGAAGGAAGTGTTGAGCCTAATGAAGGTATCCACGAGTTATTTGTATTCAGTTTGCTCAAAAGAGGTTTCCCGATTGGAGCGACATATGATCAATAAAATTCCTATTGTGTTTAGTTATTTATGTTATATCATGCATTTTAATTATTTATTGCAAGATGTTTTTCTCATCTCATATCAGAGCACTTTATTTGGAAAAAGTGAGATTTTTTTTTTAGATAAAATAATAGAGAAAAATTGGGCAATGACTTTTAGATCAATTTCTAAATTTTTTTTTGCAAATTTAGAAGAAACAAGATGCATATCTGAATTCCTCTTACAAAATTACGTAGTTTAAAAAAAATATCATCTCATTTGGAGTTCAAAAATTGAAGATATGAGTAATTTAAAATAAATTATTTCTCATAATTTTGGTGATTGACGTGAAAATAGAAGAGCACAAATCCTTTTATTGGGTGCACATACTTCTGTTTCGATTGGGTAGATAAATGCGAAGATGTTTTTCCAGTTCCAAAAACATATTATAGTAGATATTCATAGCAATATTCATCCGGTTATGCTCATTTTAAAATTTTCATCTCAAAACCCTATCTATATTTACGGGTTTTTTGGGCTCACTAGGTGGAATTTCTGCCATATTTTTTTCTTTTACTAGTGGGTTTTCGGTGCTGTGAATATTGCAGTAGTTATTATTCTTTGTATTTTTATTGTTCATTTCAATTGCACATTCAGATCAGGGAATAACTGTTGGGGTGCGCACCCTAACGGTCCTTAAGGTTGGTAACTCCGCAGAGTTATGGGAGTTTGTAAGCGGAGTTACGACTCAAAATAGTCTTAGGGGTGTCGGGGTTGAGTAAAAATCCCCTTTTGTAATAAACCCATGGTTTAAGTCAAGGGTTTAGGGTTCGGGGTGCCCATGGTTTAAGCCCATGGTTTTGTAATAAGTGCACTATAAATAAGCACTCTTGTAAAGAAGTCAGTTTAGGCTTTTGATGTAAGATGAATTAGTGCAAAGCTAAGGCTATTTGGTAAGAGATGGTTAAGTCCCAGCTGTGTGCGCAGAGGGTTTTGGGTGATAAAGGAAATCTGCAGCTGTGTGCGCGGCTTTAAGGACTTGAAGGGATCTGCAGCTGAGTGTGCAGATCAGAACTGTGGTTTTTGTAAAGAGTTGAATAAAACACAGTTCTGTGGACGTAACCCCTACACTGGGGGTGAACCACGTTATATCGTGTGTTGTTGTTTTTTTTGTGTTGTTGTTATGTTCTTTTATGCATTGATAAATATATATCTGATAAGTAAGATCACTGCTAAATACTAACTTCATTGGAATTCCCAGTAAAGGGTTAAGCAAGGAACTATTTGTTTATCTAACCGCGAAGCTAAATAAGTAAATATTAAAGATCTGCATTTTATGATTATAATTGTTAGAATCTAAGGTACAGTAATATCCCTCCTCTGCTTGCAGAACCCTGATTCTGCGACACCCAATAACTGTTTCGGGTGAGACTGCAACCTGTTCGCGGGTTGTTGCTGAAAGGGCCAACAATGTGGGTATTTTTTTGGTGCGAAGTTAATGGTATAAAGCCCGGGTCTGCCCTATAGCCCAACAAATTGGTTCCGTTTCCAGTTGAACTCAGTATCTGCTCAAGAGGGGTTTACATCGTACCTCGAGGGCTATGTTCTGAAGACCCTCTGTGAAGGAAATCGATGATTGGCTTGATGAAACTTATCTGAAATTCGCTGACCAAGAGAACAAAGATCTACGTCGTAGCACAAATGACTTTTTAGAAAGGTATGTTTTCTGTGATGTTTATGAAATTTTCTTTGGTAGTATCCACATAGAGTTGCACCAGTGGTTATCCAGGTTAACAGAGAGAAGGAGGAACTTCCAAGAATGTCAGCTTCCTGCTTGGACCCCCGCAAGAATTAATATACTGAAAAGGGTGAACAACGAGATATCCTGCGCTGTTGAGTTCTGGACAACACAAACCCTTGAAGCATTTGTGATGGAGTTCGCCATCGACACGAGTACCTCCTTTAGGGAAGCCGAGCGGCAGTTTTTCAAAGGACCAAGGGGTAAGTTTTTGAATTCATTTAGTTTGAGAATTAAAATGCTATTAGCTGAAAAAGGTATATTGCTAATTGAATCAGGCTGTTAGATTTAGTTTTACTAACCTATGTTTGCAAGTGAAAATACCTTCGACAAGCAAAGTGGTTTGCTGCAAAGTGGAAAAAGGTACAAGAGAGATTTTGGATCATATTCCCAGGTTCAGCATACCGAGTATTCCCCTGTAAATCCTGCAGATTCAGAACCCGAAGAAACCCCTTCTGTTGGAAACCCTCCGGTAACCCTGCAGCACCGACCTGTTATCCCTGAGAACCTGTCACAGTCTGAAAGTAACCCTAGCTCGAGTATTCCTATCGCAGGTTAGTCTACCCCAGTAAGTTCCCCCTCGCCTACTTCCAGTCCCCTCCAACCCCCCCTAGATCCACTATTGCCCACATGCATGATGATATTAAGTGCCCTGTTTTCAAAGGAACTGGATCAGAGGATCCAGAGCATTTCTGGTTTTTATGTGAAGCAGTGTGGACTGCTAAGACCATTACGGATCATGATACAAAACAAGCGCAGCTGGTTACTTCCTTCAGAGACTGCGCACAGACCTCGTTCATGAAGTTTTTCGGCACTCAGAACCATGCCCTAGCTGATATAAAAGTAGCAATGATAAAGGAATTTAAGAAGCCGAAATCAGAGTCGCAGTGTATCACTGAATTGGAAGAGATTCAGTAGAGGCGTGACGAATCAATGTGGGACTTTGATCAAAGATTCAAAGTTCTACTGGACCACGTCAATTTCCCCATTGGACCTACGCAGCACAAGGAATGGTTCATTGCAGCGTTGCTACTGCATATCAGAACTCCACTCATGCAACAGAAGGTTGTTGACCAGCAGGAGGCTCTAGAAATCGTGATGAAGCTTGAAACCGCTCTTGTCGAGGACAATTCTGGTATTTCTCAAATCCAAGTGCAGTTGACAGTGATGGCTCTGGAGCTTCGCGATATGAGGAAAGGAAAAACTGGTCGCGAAGAGGTTTGGTTTACACAATGTCGAACAGAAGGTCATGACAAGGAACAATGTCCTGTGGTAAGAAATTACCTGAATACTGGTGCGCCAAACCCATTCAACCCTGCTGTTCTATATTGTGAGATCTATCAGACAACTGGCCAGCATCGACCTGAGAATTGTTATCTTCTACAGAGGTATGTGCAAGTCCCCATGAACCCCTATTGTAACTTCTGTAAGTCCGTAGGACATAATGAAGATGAGTGTCGCAGTTATGACCTCATGAGAGAGCACACCTATGATGCCTATCGGGTACAAAATGAGGGATAGAGAAATGATGGCTATGGTTACCGTGGTGGTGCATCAGGTAGAGGTGCTTTTGGAGGTTGTGGTCGTGGTGGTATGGCCGAAAGAGGAAGAGGCCAGGTTGTGTGTTACAACTGTAACCAGTTCGGGCATCTAGCGAGAGACTGTTAGAACCCAACTACCACATGTTGATATTGCGTAGCAGTAGATCATGTGGTCGAGCAGTGCCCGCAGTTGATAGCGAAGATTCAGGAAAGAAACAGTGCCCCTACTCAGAATATTCAAATTATTTGCGTTGAGTAAAGACCCACCCCAGCCATTAATTTTGTTACCAGGAGTGGAGTTACGACGGAAGTGCAGAACAAGGAGAAACATCCTGCCAAGGCTTGGGTTCAGAAGGCCCCAGAAAAAATCCCAGCATTTGATATCGAAAGAGAAAAAGAGACATTCATGGAAGCCAAGAGAGATTTTGCTGCTCCTAGCACATCAGTAGCACCTGCGCAACAACATCAACAGCAGTTGCAGCCGCAAGAAGCTTCGACAGACAAAGTAAGTACACTGTCTTCCTTTTTACAGAGTTATCTGAAGCTCTTATGAAATCAGAATGCTTGAAGTGAGTTGCAGAAAGTTCTTGCTTCTTGCGAACCTCAGCAAAGTTTTGGTCAGGAAAACGCTATTAATAGAGTTAGGAGAACTGGCAGGGAAATGAGATTGAATGCTCAGATAGGAGAGTATGATATGACTGATGTTATCCTGGATCTAGGATCAGAGGTGAATGTCTTAACTAAGCAAACCTGCGAACAAATGGGAAAACCTAGCTTTGATTGGTCCCTTATACAGTTGAGATTAGCCAATCAGCAGAAGATTGTGCCCCTAGGACGACTCCCTAATGTCCCAGTAGATATTGATGGCATCTGTACTGTAGCAGACTTCAAAGTTATTGAGATCATTGACGATAACAACCCCTATCTAGCCTTGTTAGGAATTCAATGGGCAATGGAAAATGCTACAGTCATTAACCTGAAGAAGAGACAGACGACGTTCGAAGGGAAAGAACTGAGAGTCATAGTCCCATTGGATCCTTCTCAAGGAGAGAGATACACAGAGCCAGTAAGAGATGAAGACCAGCATGTTTTGGACCACATCTACAATATCACAGCGAAGGAAGAATATTATGCTGACCCTACTGTCGAAGGTATCATGGATTGGCAGTGTGACAGCTCCTGCATGACAGATTCAGATGATGGCCTAGATAATTGGCAGAATAGACTGTATGAGCTACATGGCCATCGATGTGCCAGAATTACCAAGTCTCTCAGATGGCTTGGCTCACAGACAAGAACCTTACTTGTTTTTGATGGTTCGACAGATCCCGAAGAGTTTATTGTGCAATTCTTAGAGCAGGTACCCGATTCACAGAAAATGGAGACTCTGGATTCAGCATTCAGTGCCACAGCAGCCAGATGGTGGAATGGTCACAAAAAGTACATTCATAGTTGGGAAGCATGCCAGAAGTCCCTTTACCTAAGATTCAGGGACCAACCTCAGGAGGTGCGAAGCAGGTTTAATGGTAAGACTAATCCTCAGGGACATTTGGAGAAATTCTACGAGGCATGGAAGCATGTACCACATGAAGAATGGGTACATAGGTTTGTGCACACCCTGGAACCTATAGCAAAGAACTGGTATGCGGAGGTCGAGCTTCGCCACGGTACTGTAAGTTGGGATTGTCTTGTTGATAGTTTTGTGCTGACATTTTCTATTAATGAGGTTTCTACTGCTTTGGATGTAGCTGTTAGGTTGATCCACACTAAAGTAATTGATGATCAAGAAATAGCAGAATACCAACCTGATTGGAAGGCACAAGAAGCCAATGCAGTAGAATGTTATAACCTCGCAATTGATGAGGATGACGATCAGCGCAACGTTAACATTCCTGAGTCAGAAGGACACTACGAAGTACATGGACCAGTAGTTGAGGCACTTGAAGTGACTCAACCATTGAAGACGCGGACCGTAAACATTGGGTCAGAAGAAAACCCTAAGTATGCTACCATTGGAGATTATTAGGACGACGAAATGGTAAGCAAGGTGACCCAAATTCTCCGTGAATATCAGGATCTATTTTCGACGAAGTTCTCAGAGATGAAAGGTATCCTTGGTGATATAGGAGTGATAAATATCCCTTTGAAACCTGATGCGAAGCCTGTGAAACAGTGCCCGTATAGGCTGAACCCTAAGTATAAGGAAAAAGTCCGAATGGAGCTGGATAATATGCTTGCTACAGGAATCATTGATCCTGTTGAAGAGTCTGAGTGGGTCAGTCCTATGGTGGTGCAAGAAAAGAATACTAATGGAGAAATTAGAATCTGTGTCGATCAGAGGAAGCTGAATGATGCTTGTTTGCATGATCCTTTCCCCACTCCCTTTACAGATGAAGTTTTAGACAATGTTGGAGGTCAAGAAGTGTACTCTTTTACTGATGGATTTTCAGGTTACCATAAGATTTGAATTTCTCCAGAAGATCGACATAAGACAACCTTCGCTACAGAAATGGGATCCTTCCAGTATACAGTTATGCCCTTTGGATTGAAGAATGCACCTGCCATGTTTTCTAGAGTAGTCATCTCTGCTTTTAAGGAATTCATACATAAATTCTTAGAAGTTTATTTTTATGATTGGACTATTTTTGGGTTATTAAAAGACCATATAGCTAGTTTAAGACTTATGTTGGACAAATGTAGACAGCATCAGATTTCCTTGAACTTGAAAAAGTGTATCTTCTATGCCCCTTTTGGAATTCTGCTAGGTCACATTGTCTATAAGCAAGGATTGATGATGGATCCTGTGAAGATAGCCATTATTGTGAACCTGCCACCTCCGAAGTATGTTAAACAACTGCGCACTATGCTTGGTCATACTGGTTATTACAGGAAATTCATTAAAGGATATGCTCAGATAACAACCCCTATGGAAAAGCAGTTGAAGAAAGATATTAGGTTTGAATGGACACCCGAGTGTCCAGCAAGCTTGGATATTTTGAAGGAAAAGATGGTAACTGCCCCTATCTTAGTATTCCCTGATTGGAATAAGGAGTTTCATGTACATGTCGACGCATCCTCCATTTCTCTGGGAATAGTATTGGCTCAATCAGGTGAAGGTAATATCGATGACCCTATTTCTTTTGCAAGTAGAAAACTGTTGACAACAGAAAAAAAAATTATACTACTACAGAACGAGAAGGTTTAGCTATGGTTTATGCATTACAGAAGTTTCGACATTATCTGTTAGGATCTCATTTTAAGATGTTCACTGATCACTCTGCTTTGAAGTATTTGGTTAATAAGCCTTTGCTAGGTGGAAGGATATGCAGATGGTTGATTTTGTTTTAGGAATATGACTTTGAGATCATAGTCAAACCTAGGAGATTGAACCTAGGTCCTAACCACTTGTCGAGGCTCGAGTCAGGAGAAGAGCCCATTAGCTTGGATGAAGGTCTTCCTAATGCCCAGTGGTTTGCCATCCAGATTGTTGATGATTATTTCCAGGATATTGTTCAGTATTTGTCTACAGGTTTTGCACCCGCCGAAATGACAATGCAGCAGAAGAAACAACTGGTGGTTAGAGCAGCCGAATTTAGCTTAATAGCAGGACAGCTATATAAGATGGGACCAGATGAAATACTGCGCAGATGCGTCCTGGAGCATGAAAAGCCATTAATTTTGGCCGAGGCACACTCTAGCGCAGCAGGAGGTCATTACGCAGGAAAAGCTACAGCACAAAAGATTTTTACAGCCCGATTGTGGTGGCCCACAATTCATAAGGATGCAAGAGACTATTGCCACAGCTGTGACATTTGTCAGAGGACAGGAAAACCATCCAGGAGGGATGAGATGCCTCTAGTTCTGCAGGTAACTTTACAACCCTTTGATAAATGGGCTATTGATTTTATTGGACCTATCAATCCCCTTGCAAAGAAATCCGGAGCAAGATACATTATTACAGCAACCGAATACCTTACTCATTGGGCTGAAGCTCAAGCAGTCAAGACCTATAGTGCTACTACAGCTGTGAAGTTTATCTTTGATAACAGCTTGTCAAGATTTGGGTGTCCTAGAATTCTTATGAGTGATCAAGGATCACATTTCTTAAATAAGACTCTGGAAGTATTGACTGAAGAATTTAAAGTATATCACCAGAAGAGTATAGCATATCATCCTCAAGCAAATGGAATTGTCGAAGCCTTTAACAAGATCCTTGAACATGCTCTGACGAAGGTTTGCAATGCTAATAGAAATGATTGGGACCTTATAATTCGAGCAGTACTATGGGATTATAGAACCACCTGCAAGAAGTTGACAGGCCATACACCTTTTAGGTTGGTTTATGAACAAGACGCAGTGATTCCCATGGAGTACATTGTCCCTAGCCTTAGAATATTTTCTTTTACAGAGATGGATGACCCAAATATGATGAAAGAAAGGCTGTCAAAGATACTAGAACTTGAAGAGGACAGATTCATTGTAGGGTTCCAGCAACAAGTACAGAAAGCTAGAGAAAAAGCATGGCATGATAGACACATCAAGAAGAAGCAGTTCCAGCAGGGTGATCTTGTGCTCTTATATGACAGCAAATTCATGAAATTCCAGGGTAAGTTCAAGACACATTGGAAAGGACCATACATAGTGAAGAAAGTTACTGATGGTGGCGCAGTCCAGTTAGCTAAATTGAATGGAGAAATTTTACCTTCCATGGTGAATGGAAGTAGGTTAAAGAAGTACAGGGACAAACCGGGACCCCTTGATCAGGAGTAACAGCATGAAGGACAGTCTAAGTACCAAGAATAGTTGGAATTGGGTACTAGACTATAATGAAGTTGTTCTCAAAGCTACAAAGTGTTGAAGACTGTCAAAGTATGAAGGTTGAAGTTTGGTTGCTGTATAGGTCAGGATGGGTCGAAGGTGCATATTGTGTCGAAGGTAATTATCAAGGCGAAGTTGAAGTTAGTGGTTATGTCGAAGATCAAAGGTGTGTCACAGCCTAAAATGTGACGGATGGGACAAACTACACTTGGCGGTGCCGGCACGAGAACTGCCATAATTGCCTGCAATGATGAGATTTTGGGAAAATCTGGCGCCGTGTGGACAGGATTTCCGCCAATCCATCAGATTCGGTGTCATTAATGCACCATGATGACATATTTTGTTGCAGGATTCTATAAGACTCTACACCGGCCTGCAACTCCTGCATTGTGCATCTCTTTGAGTTTCTTCAGTTAGAACTATGTCGAATGATCGTGAATTCCATGAGTTATTACGATTGGTCAGGGAGAGAGCTCTACTGAACCTTCTGAGCAATCCACCCATGCAGCCATGTTCGACCAAGGCACAAAGAAATGTAGAAGTTTGCTCTAATAGGAAAGAAGAAAGGCAGAAGTGCGCTCTAAGCCACACGAAGAAAAGCACCGGTATTCACAGGAAGCCTCTGAAACATCCCAACATGTATCCTCCTTTTTTGGCAGAACCAAGGTGACTGTTTGTCTTATTCACCTTGACACACAATTCTGGGGACCCTAAGTTGTGGATGGTCAAATTTTCGGCAAGCAAATCGAAGGATGGGGTCACTGATAGATCCAGAAGGCCTTAACCAGCATAAATCTTACGAAGGAAAGGAACAAGCAGCCAACAACTGCATGTATGGCTTCAACAATCCATGCACTATGTTTCGCCAACAAGATTCTACCACCAGAAAAGAAGCTGAGTGTCCCAGGACGGGACACTAGTGAGTCTTAGGGGCCTGTTGGGGCGTGCACCCTAACGGTCCTTAAGGTGGTTAACTCTGCTGAGTTATGGGAGTTTGTAAGCAGAGTTATGACTCAAAATAGTCGTAGGGGTGTCGGGGTTGAGTAAAAACCCCCTTTTGTAATAAACCCATGGTTTAAGTCCAGGGTTTAGGGTTCGGGGTGCCCATGGTTTAAGCCCATGGTTTTGTAATAAGTGTACTATAAATAAGCACTCTTGTAAAGAAGTCAGTTTAGGATTTTGATGTAATATGAATTAGTGCGATGCTAAGGCTATTTTGTAAGAGAAGGTTAAGTCCCAGCTGTGTGCGTGGATGACCTATGTAGCTGTGTGTGCAGAGGGTTTTGGGTGATAAAGGATATCTGCAGCTGTGTGCGCAGAGGCCTACAGCTGTGTTTGCGGCTTTAAGGACTTGAAGGGATCTGCAGCTGAGTGCGTAGATCAGAACTGTGGTTTTTGTAAAGAGTTGAATAAAACACAATTATGTGGACGTAACCCCTAAACTGGGGGTGAACCACGTTAGATCATGTGTTGTGGTTTTTGTTGTGTTGTTGTTATGTTCTTTTATGCATTGATAAATATATATATGATAAGTAAGATCATTGCTAAATAATAACTTTGCTGGAATTCCCAGTAAAGGGTTCAGCAAGGCACTGTTTGTTTATCTAACTGCGAAGCTAAATAAGTAAATATTAAAGCTCTGCATTTTATGATTATAATTGTTAGAAGCTAAGGTACAGTAATATCCCTCTTCTGCTTGCAGAAACCTGATTCTGCGGTACCCCATAGCTGTTTTGGGTGAGACTGCAACCTGTTCGCAGGTTGTTGCCGAAAGGGCCAACACTGTGGGTCTTTTGTTGGTGCAAATTTAATGGTATAAAGCTCGGGTCTGCCCTATAGCCCAACAATTAACCCTATCCACTTAACTGTGGGAAATACCTTGGCATAACCCTAAAACCCATTGTGATGAGTACTACAGGAACCTTGAAGTAGCTAGCCATTGAGAGGACCTACCAACAACAAGGAAATGACCCCTACCTAATTGACTAGTTCCCACCCATGAGGTAAATCAAGAGGTGTTGTTTGTGGCAAAGAGGTTATCAGTTTTACCTAAGTCAGTGAGTGATGAGTATTTCCTCGATAGAAAATTTGTTATACAACATTGGTGTTCGAGTGACTCCCTTAAACCTTTAGGAATAGGAATATACTCGGGGTCCATATCTATTTTCAGTTGATAAATAGCAGATTGCATATATCCAGATCCATCACAGATCAATTGCCATTAGAGGAAATTTCAACTTAAAATGATCCTTTTAACCCAAATTCAAATTTCATGTCATCATGTTTTAGCTAGTGAAATTGATTTAAATTTGAAATACTATATAGGTCTAAAGAAATTTGTAATATAAATTTGGGAATAGGTATCATAAAATAAACTACTTTTTTTGTTTGTATTTTCGACATATTCCCTTGTGTTTTTTCTCAAATTTCAATCAAGAGAGCTTGTTATATTCAGAATTGAATTCTGCATCCAACGAGTACCCACTAGGAATACTTTAGACGGACCCTTCTACTTGAAAAAATGTGATGATGACATCATCATCATGTTTTTTCAGGTATTTCTTGTTTTTGGGGTAGCAGGGTCCCTCAAAAGTATGCCAAGTGGGTACTCCTTGGATGCAGAATTCAATTCCACATCCAACAAGCTCTCCTAATCAAAATTTGAGTAAAAACATAGGGAGATATGTCGAAAATACGAACAAAAAAAGTTGTTTATTTCTTTTCTTCCTCCAAAATTAATAACTTTTATTTTATTATTTTAACTATTATTTTATTATTTTCCTTAGGAGGCCAATTTTGAGTTGAAATTTCATTTGATGACCTAGAAAAAAATCCTAATTATCACCTACGCCAGAGTAAAAAAACAAATGGAAGATGAACTTGCCTCCCTCAAGACCAAAATCCAAGATATGGATAAAAAAATTCTCATCCTCCATCTTCAACATTAAACCATGAACAATAGACGTGATATAGAGCCTTCTATAGACATTGGGTTCTCTTCTTCCAGGAATTTTCGCGGATTGAATCTTGATTTCCCTCACTTCAATGGTGATGATGTGACTCAATCGATATAAAAATAAGAAAAATATTTTATTTTGCATAACAACTTTGATGTCACCAAATTCTGACTTGCATAATTTCATTTGGAACATGAACCCCTTCAATTGTTCCATTGGTACATCAAGGATCATGAAGACCCAAAATGGATAGATTTTGACCAACTCCTTTTGCAACAATTTGGTCCTAATTCTTTTGATGAATTCACAGGAGCATCCACTAAAATTTTTCAAACTTAAAATATGAGAGAATATCAAACATAATTTGATAACTTGTCCAAACACAAAGAAGAATTTCCTAATGAATTCTACATGTGTTTTTTTATCAGTGGTCTAAAACATGCAATGCCATCTGAGTTTAAAATGTTTTTCCATAGCACAATTATGGAATACCAAGGGTTGGCTAAGTTGGTGGAGGAGAAGATCATTAATCAACATTTCTCCCAATCCACTCTTGTTCCATTCAAAAATAAGGTTTCCCAAAGACCTACAATCATGCCAGCTAAGAGAAACTCTCCTATCATGCATTTTTCTGAAGCCAAGATGCGTACATGTAGAGAAAAGGGGATTTTTTATAATTGTGATGAGAAATTCACCCAAGGACATCGATGTGTTGAGAAAAATGTTTATCTCTTGGATGTGGCTTCGTCTCCTGCTCTTGAAATTTGTGAAGATGCTCAGGATTGAGTACATGATCAGGTCAACATTTAACATCCACCTTTTTCCCCTCCTACTCAAGATGACCACCCATAGATATCTCTACATGCATTAGTTTTAAGTGACTACCCCAAAAACCATGTGGGTTAAGGGTTTCTTCCATAATATCCCTCTTACAATACTCATTGATTTTGGTAGAACTCATAAATTCATTGACCCTCAAATTGCCAAATAGAATCATCGTTTTGTCCATCCCTGATCCATCTTTAAATTCATGATTTTTAATGGGGGCACCTTAATTTGTAAAGAGAAGTATCGCAATATGTGTATCTCTATTGGATATTATAACTTGCACTCTGACATGTTTTCCTTTCCCTTAGGCGGATGTGATGTGGTTATTGGCACTCAATGGTTACACACACTTGGACTGATATTATGGGATTTTGCTGAACTTTGGATTCATTTTTCATTCAATGGGAGAAAACACACATTGAAGTACTTACAACCAAGGTCTCTTAGAATCATAAGTTCACATCACATGGTTTCATTACTCAGCTCCATTCCATTGACATGCAACCATCAATGATCTCCACTCCTCCCTTTGTATCTACAACAAATTTTGTATTGATATGCATGTGTCTTCGTTGAAAGAATGGTATTTCCACCTTCAATACTATACAGCCATCATATTCGAATCCTTTCTAGAAGTGTCCCTCCAAACATCAGGTTCATCTCTACATGTATTTTGACAGATATTTCAATGAATTTCATCGAAGATATCCCTAAGTATGGAAGGAGGATAGTGATCTTGGTTCTTGTTTATTGCCTCTCTAGATATAGAATTTTTGTGCGCTCATCCATCCATATACTTCCTCCTTAGTTAAACAAATTTTTATGGATTATATATTTTGTGGTGTAACTTTTACAAGTCATTTTTGGACAAAACTATATCACCACACTGGCACCAAACTGAATATTAGTTTAGGGTATCAACCACAAATAAATTCTGAAACTGAAGTTATCAATAAATTTTTGGAAACTTACCTTCGTTTCTTCACCTCTGAATAAAAACATCAGTGGGAAAAGTAGCTCCCTCTCACAAAATGGTTGTATAATACCTCCTACTGCATTGCATCTACAATGTATCGATATGAAGCAGTCTATGCTCAAGCACCTCCAATGAGCATCCATACATGTCCGACAGTTCACCAATTAAGGAATTTGGCACGGTTCTCCAAAACTGAGATCATATTCTTCACATTTTGTAGAAAATTCTTCACATGGAAAGAAACTGAATGAAACAACAAGTTGATCAGATCCCTTCTAAGCACACTTTTCAAGTCTGTGGTATGGTTTTTCTTCGTCTACATACTTACAAGCAATCCTTCCTAAAACTAAAAGGGAATCATAAGCTGGCTCCAAATTTCTATGGTCCATATAAGGTTCTTCAAAAGATTAGGTCTTCTACTTATAAATTGGAACTTCCTCCTTCTTCTCACATTCACCTTGTTTTTATGTCTCTTCTCTCAAGAATGTTATTGGCACCAACATCAGAGGACAAATTGTTTTATGTGAAATACATAATGGATGATTCATCATTTTCAATCCAGAGAGCATCCTCAATAGGTGCACTCGTCAACTTTGCTCTCAATCCATCATAGAGGTATTAATTCACTAGCACAACATGCAACCAAATAATTCTAAATGGGAACCACTCCTTCATATTTAACAACAATTTCCACATCTAAAGCTTTGAGGACAAATATTTTCTTAGAGGGAGTGGATGTTGAAAACACATGTCAACCCTTCTTTTTACTTTGTTAAGTATATTGTTGTTGGACACATATGCTTTATAAGTCATCACATGAGTGTATTGTATAATCCAACATTCACGAGGAGTAATAGTTGTTTATATTAGACTTAGTATATCAGCAAATGTTAAGGGCAATGAAGGTATCTATGATTTATTTGTATTGAGCTTGCTCAAAGGAGGTTTTGGTTTCCCCTTGAAGTGGCATATGAAATGAGAACTTTGTATTAAGAAGAAGAACTCTAGTCATAAAAACAATCATTTTTGCATAAAAAACACCCAAAACATCCCCCAAATAGAAAAATATCATAAACAATTTGAACATGCTAACCATAAAATATTAGACCATACAAGAACGAATGATTCATA
>LPNX010591611.1:72387-111259 GCA_001517045.1 Pseudotsuga menziesii | reverse complement strand
TATATATATATATGATAGTACAATATTGGGGGTGGGCGGGGGGGGCTTAAGGGTTAAGGGCTCTACGATAACAAACAGCTCAGGTAAAATAAATGTGAAGGACAACAAGAGATAGTTAAGGCGAAGGTTCGGGTTTTTTTATGTTTTAAAGGGATTTTTAAAGCTCTAAAGTCTTGAAGCAATCAATTACGATGATAATTGATAATCTAGATTATGACACAATTACTCCGGAAAGGCAAAGACACTTTTTTTCACAAATGGCATCATCGAAACAAGTAAGGTGGGACATTCCCACACGGGAGAATACCAAACCTTTCCTTTCTAATAAAAAAGATGGTGAAGACATGATATCCACCAAAACCAGTGAAAATAAAAGATTCGGAGCTAAAGCTAAGAAACAAGCCGCAACATTAGTAGTAGGAAAGGATATATCGCTAGTAGAAGTACCTGATTATTTTTCCTCTGCTCTGGTCAGTACATTCCGTGGAAAAATAGTTGGAGAAGTGGCTCTTTGAGAGTGGATGGAAGAACACTGGAGCACTCACCTGCGGAAGCTCCTGATGTTCCATATCTTGTTTAAAGGTTGGATATTGTTTCGCGTCAAAACAGAGGCAGAGCAACAAACCCTATTAGATAACAACTAGCATTGGGGGCATTGAAGATTAATTCTCAAGAAATGGAGCATGGATTTTGACGCCAATAGGGAGCCACAGAATGTACAGAGAGTTTGGGCCATTTTTCTAGGTCTACCAATGATGTTTTGGCAGAAAGAGATAATGGATGCAATAGGAAGAAAAATTGGAAAATTTATAGCTTTAGAGGATGGATGGGAATAGAAGGTTGATAGAAGGAGTGCCAGAATACTGATAGAAGTCGACCTCTGAGACAGACTGTATGAATAAATTCACTTGGAACTTCATGGTAGCATGTGGTGGCAGAGGCTCGATTATTGGAAAATACCATCCAGGTGCTTCTCCTACAAACAGGTCGGGAACTTAGTGAAGGACTACAAAAACTATGAAAAAAGGTCTCCTCATCCTAGTTACAAGGATAAAGGTATAGCTCAGAATAAGAAAAGTAGTAATTTCCAGCTAAGAGATGGTGCACAGGATCATAATATGACAGAAGGAAGCTTTCAAGTGACCCCTGGTAAGACGATCCTAGCCCTGAACTAAATTCTACTGCCATTTCTGAAACCTAGAGGGGTATTGAACATCCCACTACGGGGACCTTGAAATAGACTAAAAGAACTGAAATGTCCACAGAAATGGGAACCTTTAATGACCCAAAAATTCGTAAAAATTTAAAATTTTTGAAGTGACATAAAATGTCTATAGTCGCAGCTAAGAACCTACTAAAGGTTAGCAGGAAATGAAACAGTTTATAAAAGAACATGGGATTTCTTCTTTAAAAGAACCTGTAAACTAAAAGGTGTAATCTTGAAAACTTGTGTTAGTTCTATTAATGACTTATCAACTGCAATTCTATCAAAGTTAGAAAATGACTTGCATTTTGCTGCTGCTAGATATACTGATGTTTATATTTTGTCAAGTAGGTGAGAATTCTTGTATGTGATCAGGGCTTACTTAGCGTTTAACTAACTCAAATGTAATGATGGTTCCTTACAGGTTTAGAAGGTAAGCGTATGATCCAGTAGAGTGTTATTTAAATTCATGTCAAGAAGCTACTTCCCTAGCATGATTAAGATGCTAGTCTTAGAAAATGTTTTAATATGCTATTTGTCTTCAAGGAGGTAAAGTTAATCTTTTTTTGTCATTACAACTCCATAATAAAAGTATAACAAACTACACCAGCATAGTTATAAAATGCATTCCAGATACTATGTAGAAGGATAATCAAATTACTATTGGGTTTGAGTCAAGAATACCATATACTTTTGAAAGCAAAATTGATCTGGATTTTAACTAGGATGCATTCATAGTACTCAGTCTTTTGCTTAGTTAAAGCATAGATTGGGTTCTAGTTTTGAGCATCATTAAAATGAATCTTACACAAGATCTACTTCATAATTCATAAACCATCATCCTAGCCTATTGTTGCTAGAGAAGAGTTACTCTAAAACTCTTACGACCTACATCCAAAGATGTATACCATTTTTACCTTAATCTAGGTTTTTCATTATATACTTTTCATGTTATAAAAGGATGTACTCTTTATTCTTTTTATATGTATCTTTTACTTCAAAATCTGAGTACACCCTTAGGTATGACTAAATCTTCATGCAAGTTGATTCGTAGACTTGAAATATCTTTATACAAAGTCTTGGCACATGAAGTTAAAAAAAGAATCTATTTAAAAATGACAAAGCCTATGGGTTACCTCATAACTTAAGATTATGTTTTATAACCTATGTATCGTTAATCTCCATGGAAATTATATATATTATTGGAAATCATAAACAAAGTATAGTTTATAATGATCAATGGTTTGATTGTAAATCATTTTCTGCAGCGCTGACTATGGAACTCTACCCACCATGGAGAAATTATTTGGAAGGACATGTGGGATAGTTTTATCCACACATGGGTTGACTTATAACTCTAAAACCCTATTCATTTGTTTGGAAGAGTGAGGGTTCCTCCGTCTTGTTGGCCGAGCTGAGAGCTCGCAGCCATTAGAGACCTGTAACCACCTTGAAGTTTTAACAGCTTGCTTCAGAAATCAAACGCTGTGACTGTCTGAGAGAGGTCGTGAGTGGTTTTTTGTATTTAACAGTTAACGTAGTTTATAGCGAGTTTAGATATTGGTTTTTCTTCAGGACTCAAGGAATGTGTAAGTCTTGATCTTGCAAACTGACTGACAAAGCTCAAGTAGAAGTATTTCTCATCTGGTTGCATTGATTTTCTTGTTTTTCCTTCACAGTAGTGACTCAAAGTCTTCTTGTCTAACGTCACAGTTCCAACATGACCTAAGGTGGCCATTTCACCTTAGCTTCAACTCAAAACTATAACAGGTAAATAATTACCCTCATTTCAGTTTTAGGTTAATTTTATTATAAAAGGATTTTAGAAATTTTAAAAAGGATTTGTAATAAAAATGTTTGTAATCTTGCAGGCCCTTCTCCTGGCTCTGTGGGTGGAAACATGCTTCTCCTTTAACATTCCACTTGAGCATTCAAATGGCTATCCCTGGTTACAAACGAGGGTTTCTTCCTGCAATTTGTTGTGGTGGTTGGAAGTTAGGTTCTTTGCAGTTGAAAAGGAACGGCCTTAGTTTACCTGCTAGCTTGTTGTTTCTTGCTTGCTTGTTCTGTATGAGTTCAAAACCCTTAGAGGGTACTTTGTGCAAGGAGGAAGAAGGCTATAGTAGCCGTGCTAAAAAGAATGGTTTTTATGTCTCTACCTTTATGGATTGAACAATGTAAAATTATTTTGCTTCTCTTGATAGAGATCAGCTCTAAGCCCTACGAGGTTGTCGAGCTCTGTCTGGTTAATTTTTAGTTTAAAAAAAAAATAGATTTTTAAGGGAAATGAAAAGACTGTTAATCAGTCAGGATTTGTAAAAGAATTAAGGGTTTTTACCTATCCAAGATGTATGATTACTGTTCGATAAATATTATCTTGTTTTAGTTCCATTTTTAACAGGCCTGAGCTTCGACCTTGAATTTCAAAGGCCATAAGTTATTGCTTCTTAATCAAATTTGTTTTTTAACATTATTTTGGTTTATTATCATGAAATTAAAATGATTTACCGTGCAATGAAATTATGGAATTTTTTTACTGTGTTAAGAGTATTATTATTACTCTGTTTGGCTCATAAGGGTAAATTTTTAAGTATACCCTACAGTTCGAGAAAGAATAAATTTTTACTTGGAAAATTCTTAGCTCTGTTTTATTATTTTCTTTAATGATTTTTACAGTTGTTTAATTTTTATAAGGGAAGATTTAGGGTAAATACTGGAAGCTCGAGAATAGGATTAAGATTATCTTTCAATAACCTCGGTAGTTATATTTAGGTTACAGTAGAAACTTCTATCTTAAATCAGAGACACATATTGTCTGGAAATGAATTGTTATAAGATTGTTTTGAAAATTATCTTAACCTAAACCCTATATGATAGTATGTTTACTATACCTATGTTTATTTATTAAATTGTAAGTTTTGTGTTTTATAAAGAACACTAGTATTATAATATTCTATAAGTAGTATGATTACTAAATATTTTTATATACCTATGTTCAGTTATTGTCTGAAGTAAATATATTTAATACATAAAGTTTTTACTGTTTCTTTACATAATAAAATTGTAAGCAAACTATAGCAGATTTTAGTTACATTTTTCATTCACATTAAATGAAAATCATCATATCTACCTAAACACCCAACTGTACTAGAGTACTTCCTAAGTTAGGCATGGAAAAATACAGTATGGAATTCTAATTCTATTTATTTCTCATTTATCATATTTGCTATTATTTATAACATAATATGCCAATTACTAAGTCCAGCAATACACAGCTACTCCTTTCTTCATAAATCCTAATTAAATACTAACATGCTTGTATTTGAAAACTAGTAAACATTTTACTAAAGACAAAAAATAAATATAATAACCTTAAACAAATAGAACATGTCAATGATGAGGCGACAATAGCTTAAGGAGGCTATTCCTCCCAACCAAATCCTAGAGAAATCTTAGAATGCACTTCCTCAAGACCCCCGAGCCTGTTTCCTGGTCCTCCTAGTAGAGTACTGGAGGGAGGATATGTCCTTAAGACCTTCTGTCACCTGACTGGTCAAATTACCTCAGTAATTCAAATATGCTCACAACAATAAGAACTTTAGCCTAATAGCTGCAATAAGTTCAGTCTCAGCAGTTGACCCCTCAAACTTACTTCAGTAATCCCCTCCATTAAATTTCTCATGCGTAAATTCATTCACTCTGAATGCTCACCTCTTAGAAAATGAGAAACCTCAACTGTCTTCAATGGGAAAATTTATAGAAATGCCTAGGTCTTCTGGGTCAGTTTTCACTTAATGAGCCACCTACTCCAATTCCACTTTCTTGGGGAATGATGACCACAAATATAGGGAAATTGCCACCTGCGACAGTTGGAAGTAGTTTGAGGATCCTGCCACTTATCAATGTACTCTCCACCCTATCTCCTCCACCAAGTGACCAGTTAACACTATTTTAATAGCTTCCCTAAGATGTTGTCTCATCATTTTTTTATTTATAAATAAAATATTCCGAATTACATTAATTATTCTTGACCTCACTAGGTCATAAATTACAAACTTAGCATAAAATATAACACAATATTCCTTAAATAACATTAAATTGTTTTTGCAAAATGGGGCATGTGATAGAACCCCATTGAAAGACATATTTTTAGAGCCAGTAGGAAAGATGGGTTACAGGGGGAACCTTACACCTGCCATGAATCCAACCTCAGAAAGTCGTGAACAATATCCTCTGGAGACAAATGTTGTGCAATACAAAAGGGAGGTAGTGACTCCTAATATGGGACTCACGTGGAGACCGTTGCTGGCTAAAACAAATTTCATGCATGCAGGGTGTAAAGAGATAATTCCAGACAACAAAGTTACTAGTAAAAAGGTGGTGTCACCTAAAGAACCACCGTCTTGGATCAAGCAAAAAAATCATAACACTCAGTCCAAAGTGGTAGCTAAGAGAGACCAAGTGTTGTCCAGAGGACTAGCATCTGACAAGGTGACCAAGGTAACATTGGGAAGGAGGTATCATATCGCAAAAGCCAAATCAAGCTGAGGTGGATGTGAAGAATGGAAAATAGGCAATGATTGGTAGGTCCCTTAGAGCAGGTCAGGCCCATACCAAGGTCACATGATGCTAGTCCTCTCTTTCAATGCGAAGGGGTTGGGGATCTCCCCCAAGACAAAATCTCTCAAAAGAATGGTCGATAGCCTAAAGCCTATGATCATATTCATTCAAGAAACAATGATGGAGGGAGAAAAATCCAAGGAAGTGTTGGAGCCCTGGTTGAAAGGCTGGAGCTTTGGTTTCATCAGCTTTGAAGGACACTGAGGAGGACTAATAACAACCTGGAATCAGGAGTTTGAAAAAATGCAATAGGAGAAACACAGTTCAGTGTTGAAAATAGTTCTCAAAGAAAAATTCTTGGGGAAATACTTTGCAATGTATAATGTTTATGGGCCATATCTTGACCAGAAGAGGTTCTAGAAAGAATTTTTTACCACTGGGTTGATGGAGGAAAAGAACATGATTCTAGAGGGGGACCTGAACTTAACCCTATTCAAAAAGGAAAACTGGGGGATGTTAGCTCGTTGTGATAGTCTGAGCTCATTCTTTTCTCCACTATTTGAATGTAAGGAGTTGGTCGATGTACAACCGCTGAAGCTAACACCGAATTTAATAAACAACAGAAGCAGAGATCATGCCATCTATTAAAGGTTAGATAGGTTTATGCTCTATGAAAATTTTCTTTAGGGGTCTTTAATAATTCAAACTTGGGTTAAGGTGGGAGGCCTGTTAGACCACCTCCCAGTCTTGCTTCAAATCCAAAACCCAGAAGCCAAACCAGTGGCCCCCTTCAAATTCAAACCAGAATGGTTATTAGAAGAAGACTATCGAAGGTTAACATGTGAAACATGGAAACCCCTGGAGGAAAACCTTAATACCTCATTTATGAAGCAAATGTCGTAAAATCTATAGAGGGTTAAAATGGTTTCAAAACCATGGACTAAGGTGTACTATAAAAATAAAAAAAATAACTCAAAGAAGTTGAAAGTGCTCTAAAAAGGATCTATGAGTGGAACAACTCCGGCGTGTTTACAGAAGAGGAATTAAAGGAGGGAAAGGAAAAGGAGATAAAAAGAGAAGAACTACTGGCTAAAGATGAAAATATTCTAAGGCTAAAAAGTAGAGAAATTTAAATAAAAGAGGGAGACAACAACTCTAAATTCTTTCATAATTTCTCCAATAACAGAAGGAATATGAATACAATCTCGATAGTAAAAAACATGAACGGGGTAATGGTCAATTCCTTTAAGGAAAATGATGAGGCAGGGGAATATTTTTTTTAAAATATGTTCAAGGAACCAACAGGATGTAACATTCAATAAATACTGGAGGTAATTAATTTGTTCCCGAAAATGATAGATGAGGAAATGAACATTCTCTTGAAGGATGAAGTTATAGAGGAGGAACTGGAGAAGGTGGTGTACTCCTATCAGAAAGGGAAAATTCTAGGTCTCGATTGGCTCATGATCGAATTCTTTTAGGGGTTTTATGACCTAGTTAAAGAAGATTTCCTAAAAATAGTTCAAGAATCCCAAAGGGTTGGGAAAGTATTAGGAGCCCCAAATTCCACTTTCTTGGCTCTAATCCCCAAGAAACAAAATCCTTCCTCCTTCAAAGAATTCAGTCCCATTTCATTCTGCAATATGGTTCACAAAATAATAGCTAAGACAATAGCCGTAAGAATGAAGCCAATTCTAAGCAGGGTCATAATTGAGGAGCAGTTTGGTTTCCTATTCAATAGGCTAATTCACGATGCAGTTTCCCTTGCATAGGAAACGATTCATACCATCAAACCATTAGAGGAAATTTCAATTTAAAATGGGCATTCCAAAAATAATATAAATTCCATGTCATCATGTATTAACCAATCAAAATGATTTAAAATTCAAAAAGGAAGCACCTCTTAAACAATTTTTTAATATAAATTTGGGGATAGGTATCATAAAGAAAACTTTTTTTTGTTCGTATTTTCGACATATCTCCCTGTGTTTTTACTCAAATTTTGATCAGGGGATATTGTTGGATGTGGAATTAAATTCCGCATCCAACAAGTACCCACTCAACATACTTTTCATGGGACGCTCCACTCAAAAAACAAGAAATACCTACAAAAAATCATGATTCTGTCATCATCACATTTGTTTAGGTATTTCTTGTTTTTGGAGTAGTGGGGCCCATCAAAAGTATTCCAAGTGGGTACTCGTTTGATGCGGAATTTAATTATGCATCGAACGAGCTCTCCCAATCGAAATTTGAGTAAAAACATAGGGATATATGTCGAAAGAATGAACAAAAAAAGTAGTTTTTTTTTCTTCCTCTAAAATTAATAAATATTATTTTACTATTTTAACTATTTTTTTATTAATTTTCCTTAGGAGGCCCATTTTGAGTTGAAATTCCTCTAATGTATCTAAAACCTTAGCCTTTGCCTTTAAGTTGGATGTCTCCAAAGCCTATGATAGGGTAAATTGGACGTTCTTAAGATTGGTAATGATTAAGATAGGTTTGGATTTGGAAATAGTCAATTGGATAATGGGATGTGTACAATCCACATCATCTGTTGTTCTGATTAATGGATCTTCATCTAATTTCTTTAGGGCTTGTAGAGGCCTTAGACAAGGGTGCCCTCTCTCCCCCTTCCTCTTCCTACTAATAGAATATTCCCTTCGTAGAATCATCAACCATGCAAAAAGGGCAGGATCCTTTAAAGGAATAAAGGTTATGAGCTCATTGGAACTAACACATATTATGTTCGTAGACGATGTGGTAATGCTAGGAGAGGGAACTTGGGAGAATATAAAGGAAACATAGAAGATTCTAGAATTATATAAGAAAGCTATGGGCATGCACATCAATGTGGAAAAATATATTCTCTCATAAAATGCCACTCTAGAAGTAATGAAGGAGAGGATTAGGGCCGAAACCCCTTACATTTTAAGACCAATGGATGAAGGATTCAAATACATCGGGTTTGTTCTCAAGCCCAATGCATACTCCTTCAAATATTGGATGTGGTTGTATAAAAAAATTCATAACAAAATTGCATTTTGGACTTTCAAATTCTTATCCATAGGGGGAAGACTTGTACTGCTTAAAGCTGTTCACGAGAGCATCCTGGTTTATTGGGCCATAATCACTTATATCCCCCAGGGCATATTGAAGAAACTAAGGAAAAAATTATTCTCCTTCTTATGGTTGGCTAAGATACATGCTGAAGGAATCCCCATACCCAAATGGCAACTGCTTGCCAGCCCCAAGGATTTAGGGGGATGGGGGATCAAGAATCCCTTTCTTTTCTACCAATCCTTGGCTGCTAAAACCTTATGGAGGCTGATAAAGAATCTACACTCACTATGGGGCAAAGTCTTATCATCTAAATACTATAAAAATGGGTCCATACATGAATGGATAAGGAAAAGAGACAAAACCTACAAAAACAGGTCCATAGGTTGGAAAGCCTTGGTCTTGGCCTTTCACCTAGTAGGGAACTGGCTGGCTTGGTTGGTGGGGAATGGGAGAAAAATCAGAGTTGGAGAAGATCTGTGGTTAGGAGCAGGAGAGAGGTATAAACTCTCAGAAGGTCTAGTCTCAAAACTAAGAAGTTTAGGGATTTGTAACTTAAATCAAGATTGATCATTATCTTTACAAAGGGAAACTCTTTGGAAGAAATCAGAACAACTAGGACTAGAAGAAGGTCTTAGAGAGGAATGGGAGGAATATGTCTCACTGCTCAAATCGAATCTTATCCATTTAGAAGAGGATAAGGAAGACAAGTTGGTGTGGACAAAAAACCCAGTCAATGGTGACTTCACGGCCAAACTTGGTTATAAGAACTGGGCAGGGGAGAATTTTTAGGGAGAGATGGAAGAGTGGTGGAAACGATTATGGAAAGTCGAAGGACCCTTAAAGAACAAAGTCACATTATGGCTGACTCTCAATAATAAAATCTTGACTTGGGATAAATTATAGAAAAGGGGCTGGAATGGACCAAATCGGTGTGCACTCTACAATTCAAATGCAGAAAATGTTTCTCACCTTTTCAATTTCTGTTCTTATGCAGACATGTGTAGAGAGTTAAAATTCCAAGGAGCTTCTAGGACTACTCTGGAATTCAAAGAAAAATCCTGATGAACAGACAAATCGGTATGTCTCCACAGTGCTTTCCCATCTCTTTTTACTTATGGAATCTAGTGGGCTAGGAACAATGCAACCTTTAATAAAAAAATGATCCCACCTGAAGTAACTATTGGCCTTCTGATATAGTGGACTAAAGAACACAGATCACAAGTGAAAGATTCAAAAGTCAAAGTGCTAGTTCCTCCTGAAATAAACAAAGGAATTCCTTGGGCCTTTTTTGACAGAGCAAGTCAAGGGGATCCTCCACTGGGTGGTTCACGAGCAATACTTTACCTCCCAAACAATGAGACGATCCAAGATAAATTTGCACCAGGCCATTGCACAAATAACAAGGATGAACTTGCAGCACTACATTTGGTTCTTGAACTAGCTCTAAACAATAACATAACTGGGTGATTACATGAAGGTGGGTAACACTTTTTGGCCAAATTCGGTGATGAAAACCTAATTTTTTACTCGTGCTAGATAGAAGCCCTTGAAACGCATATATACCATGTGAATTTCAACTTGCAGTAAGAAAACAAATTGTAGAATATTATGTTGGCTTCCCAATGATATTTTTTTAAAAATATTCCGATGTCATTTAATGTGTGAAATTTTTCATTTAATGAACCGTGTGACCTTAAAATTTTGAAGAAGTTAATAAGTGGATCGTGTCCATCCCCAATAATTATATCTTACATTAATAATTTTAAAAATATATATATAGGAGCATCATCTACACAAAATGTAACGGTTGTCTGCATATTTTTATGTTAATTTATTTCGCAATATGCAATTATTTATTATTTTTTGAAAGTGACCACATCTAGTTTCAGCATCATTTTATACACATGTGTGTCCATCCCAATTTTTTTTTCATTGTTTTCAAAATTGAAAAACCAAAGATACCCTTTTGAAGAGGACACATCGATGTGTGGGATGCCCATTTTTAAGAAATTTTTGGATGTGTATATTTTACCCTACGGATTTTTCTTTGAGCTGTTTTGAAGTTGTTGTCTGGTTTTCTAAGTGTAAGTTGTATACATAATTTAAAAAAAACATATGAATGTCAAAATGCATGCATGATATCTCAATGGATAGAGGATTCGGTGACGAATCTATCAGTATGAGCTCCGCTTAATTGTGTGACATGAATGGCAAGTCTTACACCCCTAGAAGACACTAAGAAACATTGATTTTCCTGTAAGACGGTTAATTCTTTATTTTTTAGGCCCTCGATCGAGCTATTAGCTCTATCGAGGAATTAACATCTCTCAATCGAGGTTTTTAAATAAGTTCGATCAAGGTTTTATTAAATCCTCGATTGAGCTACTATTTAAACCTCTTTTTATAAATGCTTTTTCATAAAGACCTCGATTGTGGCCTTAAAACCTCGATCGAGGTTTTCTTAAAACCTAGATCGAGGTCTTAAAACGTAGATCGAGGTTTTTTTAAAACATAGATCAAGGTCTCAAAACCTAGATCAAGGTTTTTTTTTAAACCTAGATCGAGGTCTTAAAACCTAGATCAAGGTATTCTTAAAACCTAGATTGAGGTGTTGTTAATCCCTCGATCAAGGTGTTATGACCTCGATCAAGGGTTTAAAAATTGCTTGACCGAGGTACATTTTCGTGTTTTTTTTCCGAAAGTGCCTTGTCACAAAGTGTAGCCCAGCTCCATGGATGCACCCAACTCAAATGCAAGTCTTCAGGGACTCAAAGATGGTGGTGGACTGGGTTAATAGGAGGATCCAAATAAATGCCTCTCATCTACAGCAGCTTCTCAATCCGATCAGAAGGCTACTGGTATTATTTTCAAGCTTCATTATCACACATATATACCGAGAATTGAATTCTGAAGCATACAGACTATCCAAACTGACCCTTGTATTGGAGCCACATAAGATAGAAACATAGTATTTTGCAGGTATTTGAAATGTAACAGAGAGAAATGAAAAGAACACCTATTACAGATAGCTAGAGAACATTGTGAATTTTGTAAGCTTGTGTTTTTTTTGTAAAGCTGGAACTTATTACAAGATGTTTGATGAAGAAAGGATTCTGGTTCTTCTTTAATGGAAGTTCCTCTGGAACAGTTTAAAAGCCATCCATTATTTAGAATGACAGATATTTTCCTACTGAAATATATATATAAGAAAATAAGTAAAAAACAAAATAAATTATGTAAAAACTAATGTTTTAAAGAAAACAAAATAATAATAAAAAAACTAAAACTAAAACTAAAATAAAATACAGATCTTATATTATCCCAATCCTTTCCTAAGTATAAAATAAGGTAGGGGAGGTGGTGGACGTGGAGTGTAAAGGATGGTAGATCCCTATTCCCTTTTACTTTTTTTATTTCTTTTCATTGGTTTGTATTACTTGTTATTTTGTTTATTTTTGTTGTTTTTTTAGTTTATTTTTGTTTTGTTTTTAATTTTTAATTTTTTTACAACATTTGTTTTTTTTACATTATTTTTGTTTGTTTGTTTTGTTTTGTAATATCTTTTAAATATTTTTGTTATATGATTAATTTTTGACTGATATTGAAAATATCATATTTTTGGAACTTGGACAAAAGATGAGACTTATGAATCTATTTTAATAAATGAAAATAGTGAAAGTAAATATAGTCATATGTTGACTTATAATGTCATGGTTAAAAATATAACATATGAACAAAGAGATTTGAAAGGAGTAACTCTAAAGATCTATTAAAAGCCACAAGCATTGATTACAATTTATAAAATTTAGGTTTAGATAAAATTTATAATATTCGGGTCTAGGTAAAATTTATAATATTACATATGAAACCATATTTCAAGTTTTATTATTTTTTATTCTTCATTAATATATTTTTAAACTATGCTTCTTTAAGCTATTTGACTAAACTATTTGTTTTTTTTTTGGTGATTAGGTACAACATGCTCCTTAGAGAAAGGAACAAATTACATCTCCATTGATAATGATCCAGTGCAATGCAATTTCATCAAGCAAACAATTAATGTTATTCAAGTTCTTCTAGATGAATTGCAAGAACTTGGTTTGAAGAAATGAGGGTTTAGTGAAACACTTGTGGCGAAGGTGTCAAAAGAGTGTCAATACGCATTAGGTGAGATTTTTGGAAATGAGCTTGTTGGGCATCTTGCAGACATAGAAGACCCAATGGAAGAGGACATTGATGTCCCTACAGAAATCCAAGCTACATAAAATTTCAATTTCGATGAAGAATTTGTCGTGCATGATATTGTTGATTAGTTTCATGTCTTGAAGAAAATGTTAAATTTGACAACTTTTTAATAAGTTATATTAGTAATGTTTTGACTTTTGGACTTTATTTTAGAGATAAAATTTCTATATATAATTTTTGTAATATGTCATTTACAAATATATGGTATAGTTTTTCTTGAATTTATCTAAATAGTCACTTTTTGGAAAATAATATGAAATATTATCATTTTTATACAAAAAATACCTAAAAATCCATTGAAAATGGTTTTAAATGTCTTTATTTTCCATATTTTTTCACAATTTGTCAATAAAAATGTCTTATTTTAAATAAAAAATTGGAAAATGCATATGTTTTTCATTATAACTTGCTTATAAATGTATGATATTTTCTTAAATTTCTAAAGAACGCACTTGAAAATATACATTAAAAATATTTTAGGACAATGATGATACCAAGGTCCAAAAAAATGCCTCAAAATGAAAATGTGTGATAATGGTATCAACCCTTCTTGAAACAAAGATAAAAATAGCTACTATAATTAGGAGATAAAAATGAAAACTATGACGATTTCTCATTTCATAATCCAAGTGGTTAATCATGCATTTTCATTATTTATTATAGTAGTTTTGAGTCTCAGTATTGCAACTAGGATGTTTTATCACATGGATATGTTATTTCCATGCGTTGTTTACAATCCATTGCAGCTTGTTAATATGTCAAGATCCATTACTTTTCTTGTTGGAAAGTAGTGAATGTAGAGAATAATTTCTAATGGTATTGAACCAACGTATATTCTCACCATCTAATTCGCAGAGGAGATAAACAAAACGCAATAGCGTTCCTTTTACTAACCTGTGTATTAGTTGAAACAAACATGTAAGAATGTTTGTCAGCCTACCAATTTGTCAACCCACCATTGAATGTGATGGTTGGATAACTTTTTTTTTTCATTTTTTAATGTATTTGACGGGTAAATATAAGACAAACTTTTCGTCAACAATAATGTGCATGAAAAAATTGAAACATCATTTTGGCATTTACCGAATTACATTTATCATAAATTTTTTTAATACATCTATGGAACTAGAACTAGTGTTAGTAAATACACGGGATGGCCACCTTCTATAGTGCAATGTTCTATTGTCCTCCTACTTCCATATTTTTAATGCACACCTATGGGTATGTCAAATGGAAATAATTATCCTAGAGATGGCTCATTCCTAGTCTAAATAGTTACCCCAAGTTTCGGTTTTCGTATATCTCTCGGCCCAAGTTTAAATTGACACTATGTTATGTTTCATAGAACATAAAATGGTAGACACAAAAAATGTGTAACTGTAACCAAATTTTCAATTGATGGGCTATTAGAAATTGAAATTCCAAGCCTACTTTCAATCTTCCCATTGAAATATTGGAAGCATCCTTACCAAGATCTCGACCTATGAACCTATCTACCATGAGACTTAGGTACCTATCATTCTCTCACACTATTGTAGGAAAAAAAATTCAATCATAAATTATACAAAAAGTATTATGTTATAAAAAGAGACAAAATTTTTGTTTTCATTTGCATCGAGCGCATGATGTTGATTATGAAAGGAGAATCTTCCACTAAATAACATATGAGTTACAAAAGGACTCATTCCATGAGAAGAAAGGTTAGTTGTGAAAATAGGGATAGAGCATCAACTACTGCTCCTCATACCTGATAATACTGTATAGAATGAAACTAAGGTGGAACTCTTGATCTTGTTGACACACTTTGAAATATTTTTATAAAAATATCGTTAAATGTTTTATAGTTGAAATTTTAAGAATTGGTAAGATTCACCAAGGTTTATACACTTTTAAATAACTACAGAACATTAAAATTTTTCTTGGTGTGTATCTTGTGTAATGTAAACATTGTAGCTCTAATGCATTGCCAATGGTTATCATTATATATGTAATGTCCCTAAAAATCGAAAATAAAAATAAATAAAAAAAAAAATTATTAGGCAAGTAAATATTGCCTATACGGAACATTATTTGACTTGTGGAAATATAACATATACTACATGTACTACTATCTACTCATAAGTTGTTCTTATGTTTTGTCTTTTTTACTTTCAGTCATTATTATTAATGTATTTTACTCATGATGTCGTACTGTTGTTTATTGTTTATTTCTTATGGTTATATATTTGTCGCGTAGGTGTCATTACTTGATTTAAATGCTTCGCCCTTCCTGCATAGTCCTACTTGTTATTTATAAAGTCCTAACTTAAATTTGTTTCTGGAAACAAAGTGGGTATAGTGGGAGGACTCGTTCTCCCATATTAGTCTAAGAGGTAAAGGTGTTTACTTGTTTGCAGGCTTACTTAGTTCTCTGAACTAAGGAACCTATATTATTTCATATGCGGTTCATATTTTTCCACGAGGTCTTGTTTAAAGAGTACTGATTGTCTTGATCCTAAAGGATCTACTGCTAGTTGTTACAGTTCCTTACCGAATCAGATTTATGACATGGTAAGTACTATCTTCATCAATTTAGGTATCGCGGCTAAGTTTCCTATGTACTACTTATACTTCATTATGGTTTATATTTTGTCGTTGACATCTTAGTATATTTTTACGTTCTATGTTTATTTTATTAAACTATTCACATATTGTATGTTTTTCTTAATTGCAGGTTATGTTCTTGGCTTAAAAACTAGACCGTTGATAGTTATAAATTTTAATTACTAACATGGCATATTTTATATGCCATGTTTACTAAGCATTAAGCTTAGGAAAGCACATTGTATTAAGGCTTAAATCCTATGGTTTATATGTTATCTATATGTTTTATGCCTTGTGGTTTAAACCTTGGACTAGCACATGCTATACATGGACTATGTACCAAACATAACCTTGCTATATAATAAATGTTGTAATATGTTATGGGTGGCAAACATATCATATGGTTGAACCATATACGTTGCGATTTAACAAATTGCATGGTAGTGGAGACTACTATATGTTTTATGCCTTGTGGCTTAAACCTTGGACTAGCACATGCTATACATGGACTATGTACCAAACATAACATTGCTATATAATAAACATTGTAATATGTTATGGGTGCCAAACATATCATATGGTTGAACCATATACGTTGCGGTTTAACAAATTGCGTGGTAGTGGAGACAATCATTTGGCAGCGTCATCAAACTATGGCCAAGTGGGTTTTTGGCTTTGATATTGGAAACCCGTCGGTGCCATTAATGTACCTTGGTTTCTGTGGCATCCCAAACTTAGGATTGGTTCACGATGGTTTTTTCATTTCGCTTGTCATTTGTGGTTTGGTCTTGGCTCTGCACAGAAGGAAAATGGAGGTGACCTACAGACTTGGAAGGTAAGCTTCACCTTGGGTTTCATGCCTACATTTTTCATTTTGTTTTAAAGCCTCTATCATTGCCATACTTCTAACTTCTGATTTCGCTAGGTGTTTGCAGGTACCAAGGTATGGTGAAGAGCAGCATGGATCAATCTTTTTCGTTGGTTTGAATGTGGAGCCAAGTGCAAGGTAAGCCTTTCCAAAGAAGCTCATGCTTGTTGTCTCTTGGCCAGTCTACGTTTTGTTTGAGTAGTTTGGTTTTGGGGCCTCTCTGTGGGGTTTTGAATTCTCCTTCGGGCTTGTGATGAACAGACTTGGGTTTTGTAATTGTTAAGGTTGTTAAGACATGTAGTGAATCCTTATGCCCTTATAGGCTCTGTTTATAAATTTATGTTGATTTTTAAGTCATATTTTGGATATGGGCTTTTAAGCCATGGGTTGCACCGTTGCTTGCAATGGTTCCATTTCCCATTGGCACGCTTGTGTGGACTTAACTACGATGATGGCATTATTGTTTAAATACTTTACTGCGTATCTAAAATGGAAATGGTTTTTATAGTAACTATGTAATTGTTGATTTATTAGCACGCTATGGTTTAATATGGGGTTTATAAAAGGGCAGATGCCTTTGTTTACAGTCTTTGTGTTGAGTATTATAATTGGTTGTAATGTTTGAGAGCATGGGGTAAAGACCATGCCATATGTGGCTTGAGCCTTTCCCTTAGTGGCTACAGTAGCTTCAATGGATTTCATTACTGTTTATATTTAATTAATTAGAGTGTGGGGTGAAATGGAACAGATCCATGGGTACAAACCCCCAATGGTTTTCATTGCTATAGGGAAAAATGTTGACAGTGCCCATTGCTTGTTTATTAGACTATTTATTTTGGTTTGTTGTGTTGAATTAATAACCTGTGTGTTATTCGGCTTGGATGAGGCCATGCTTACACATAAGCCTCACGACTTGTTGTAGCAAATGTATTGGGCTGTTATTTTAATAGTGTTGATTTTATTTAATGTAGCCCGCATAATCTAATGTATAGTGTGGCCTTGTAGCCAATACCCACAGGGTTGGAACCCTGTTCATGGTTGATGTAATGAGTTATATTTTTAATTAAACGAGGGTTGGGCTTGCATGTCCACAGGATTCGATTCATGTTCCCATTGTAAATACTGTGGTTTGTAATATGTTATCATTATGTTTAAAACATGAAATGATTCGTGTGTATGATTTTATATGGTGTTTTACTTCGTTATATGGAATGAGATGTATGTTATGTAATTTTAGTTATTATTTATGCATATATGAGATGTTTGTTTATTGAGTCTTGCGACTTGGGTTTGTGAACCCCCAAGGTTGATATCTTGAACTCTGTTTAAAAATTACAAAGTTATTCCATTCTTTTTACTTGGTTAATTCATATGTGAATGTTTATGAGTGATATTAGAAGGGACCCTTAAATGGTCTGTGTGTGTGGTTATAATGTTATTTATTTTAATTACTAGGACTGTGGATTTAGATGTGAACAAAGATGTGAATCTTGGACCAAAAGGATGGTCACGATACTTCTTGCTCATTTATTTATGATGATGTATTTTTAAACACAATGTTTTACTAGTTAGTAGATCATTAATGGTGCATACCTTGAAAGGTATTTCATGGTTTATTTAACTTATATTTCAATGTAGATTAATTTATAGATAGCCTTCAGATTTGTTTATGTTTGATGTCTATATATATTTATTTATATTCATAATAGTTCAGTTTGTAGATAGTACCTTAGGTTATCTAGTTTGTAAGTTTATGTATTTAAATCTTGTTTCTAAGATTAAACTATTTTAATCTATAACACGTATGTACTCACAAATGGAATATGTCAGTAGAGTAAGCAAAGTTAAAAGTATAGCTATATAATAATATAAAACAAAACTTAGTTTTCATTAAACCTAGTTTAAGTAATGAAGATAAATATAGAAACTAGCTTAAATGAACAAACCTAGGTTAATATAGCATGATGTATAATTTCGAGCCTAGGGTTATAATTTAAGAAATGTAAACCCTAGAATATATATATAGAACAATCATTTAGAAATGCGATATAAAAATTTACCTAAAGAAGCCAACATCTATGCTAAAAACGATTTAGACATACTAAGAATTCGTCACTGTAATTTTCTAAAGCTCCTTTAATGGTTGACCCTGCACATTTTAAATAACCAACATTAACAAATTACGATAGATTTGACCTCTATTTTGATGACCAAATCACTTGGGAACTACCATGTTCCACCCAACCATGACCTGGAACCATTCCTAGTTTAAATCTAGATCCCCCTCAGATGGAATCCAACATGCAAGTAGCTTAGAGCTCCTAAGGTAGGGTTTCCTCTCTGGTGTATCAGATTTGGACCAGTTCTCCTTTTCTTTTTCCTTTCAAAAAAATGTTCTCCAAGAATTACTTGAGAGAAAACAGGTAGACAAATGACTCCTCTAATGATAGATCAAAGCCCCAAGCCTTTCCTTGGCTTGAGTCTTTATAGACAGACTTTTCAGTTAAAGGGATAGTTAAATCAATAAACCTTGGTTTCTTGATTTAACCCTTTTCAATTACTTTGTTTAGTTATTAATGTTTTAACTTAAGAAGTTTTTTCTAATTCGTAGTAAGGCTTTTTAGGTTTTGGACTATTTATTACTTTTACATAATAATTAATAATTGGATGGAGATTTTATTTTCTTTCTTTCATCATTAATATTATTACTATATTTATTCTTTATACATACGAGTTATAAAATACATAATAATATAAAATTTGGTAACATTTGTCTTTCGGCATCATATACCATGATCCCTAGACTTAATGACACTTCTTCATTAAGGTTAAGTAGGTAGATGGTTTAGGTCTACTAGGCTAGGCAACTCTAAACATCCTTGCATGTTGGATTTTCCTTGTATAACATGGTAGCTCTTTAGTACTTGATGAGAATACAGAAATTCAAAATTTCATTTAATCACTTATAAATAAGTATGATGAGATCAATATTTTTATCGATTCATTTTCACTCGGAGGTTATTAAAATCTTTTCACTAACCCCTAGCACTTACCAGAGCCCATAATCAATGCTTTAAATGAGAGTTATAATTCAGTGCAATTCCAGAGCTCTTTGCTTAACACTAATGCTAGGATGTACTTGTACGTGATAGGTAATAACTCCTGATTCAATTTTATTCCCTTGCTAATGCATATATTTATACACTTCATATGACGGTTGTGTTTCACCTTCTGCCCAGCCTTTTCGGCTTCCTACATAACTATTCAGTTTTCTTTATTTATTTACAAAATATAATCCTGACGGATTATATTCCAACAATCCCCCTCTTAATCCGAAGGGGTGTTCGTAAGTCCGAGCATGTTTCTGAATCTTTGAAACTTTTCTCGTCCAAGCGCTTTGGTGAAGATGTTTGCAATTTGATCATTTGTGGAACAATGTCGAAGATGGACTGTCTTGGCCTCTACATGATGTCGAATCAAATGATACTTTGTGTTGATGTGTTTGGTTCAATCATGGAATCTAAGATTCTTAGCCAGCTTGATTGTAGAAGTATTGTCGATCAATAATGGAGTGCATTTCTCTTGTTTTTCTTGCAAATCTTCAAGTATCTTCCTAAGCCATACTATTTCTTTCGTTGTTTCAGCTGGAGCCACATATTCTGCTTCTGTTGTTGAATCTACTGGAACTAACTGTTTGCGTGATCTCCATGAGACAACTGTTGATCCAAGACTCATAGTGTATCCAGAATTTGATACTCCTGTCTCGTTATCACCATCAAAATCTGAGTCCGAGTACCCAATAAGTTTGAAGTCATCCACTTTAGAGTACTTGAGTCCAACGTCTTGAGTCCCCTTCAAGTATCTTAGAACTCTTTTTGCAGCTGACCAATGTCCTTCACAAGGTTTATGCATGAACCTTGAAAGTATGCCAACAACATAAGAAATATTTGGTCTAGTTGTTGTAAGGTAGATAAGACTTCCTACAAGTTGTCGATACTTGGTCGCATCCTCAAATTCTTTTCCTTCACTTGATGTGAGCTTCATTTTCTGTTCCATTGGAGTAGATATAGGGTTGCATTCTATCATGCAAAATTTGTTTAGTAGTTCTCCAACATATTTTTTCTGAGATAGGAATATGTACTTAGGATGTTGAGTGACTTCAATTCCTAAGTAATAGTGGAGATGTCCCATATCTGTCATTTCAAAGATCTTTTTCAAATCTTTCTTTATGGATACTATATAGCTTTCATTGTTCCCTGTAATCAAAAGATCATCTACGTACACCACAAGATACACAACAGATCTTCCAACTTTCTTTATAAACAGTGTTGCATCATCAAGATCAAAATGTTCGAAATTTAACTTCAAAAGATGCTCGGTTAACTTTTCATACCATGCGCGAGGCGCTTATTTTAGGCCATACAAGGATTTGACAAGCTTGCATACCTTTTGTTCTTTTCCTTTCACAACAAAGCCCTCTGGCTGGGACATGAAGACATTCTCTTTCAAGTCTCCATTCAAGAAAGCAGTCTTCACATCCATTTGATGAACTTTCCACCGTTTCTGAGAAGCTAAAGAGAGTAAGGTTCGGATGGTAGCCCATTTTGCTGTAGGAGAAAACATTTCTTCATAGTCAATTCCTTCCTTCTGTGCATAGCCTTTTGCTACAAGCCTCGCTTTGTGCTTGTCAAGTGAGCCATCTGATTTGTATTTGTTAGTGTACACCCACTTGCAGCCAATTGGTTTGGTTCCAACTGGAGGGTCAACCGGCTTCCAAGTTCCATTCTTCATGAGTGCATCATACTCATTCTGCATAGCTTCTTTCCACTCAACTTGAGTAGAAGCTTCTTCGAAGGAAGTTGGTTCAAAGTTAGCAGATAAATTAAATTCACAATCAAATGATACATTCATGTCATCACCTAAATTATATGCTTCTCCTCCATGTCTTTTCGAACTTCTTGTTCCCGTCTTTCCAACTTCATCAGGATGGACACTTTCAAGTGTCTTTGTGGCCCATTTAGGAATCTTCCGTGATGGTCCTGGTTGATTAGTTGGTGGCACTTCATCATTGATTGAGAGTCTTCCAATTCTCTCAATCACATCATCTAGTTGAACCTCTTGTTCAGGTGAAGCAGCAGGAACTTCTTCATGCGGGGGAGTTGGTGCTTCATATGGAAATTCCAAAGGTTGATCTAGAATAGGAATCCCCCCTTCAAGGTTTGGAATTTCATATTCATTTTCAGAATATGTCTTTGGATGAGGATAACTTTCCAAATGATCAAGCTGTCTCTCAATGGACTGGTCATTTTTATTAGTCTCAAGAAAAATGACATCTCTGGAAATAACAAACTTGTTGTTTACCTCATCATATAGACGGTATGCCTTGGAGTATTCTTCGTACCCCAGGAAAATGCATTTTTTGCTTCGAGCACCAAGCTTGTTTCTTTGCAACTTTGGAATCAAGGAATAACAGGTGGAACCAAAAACTCTGAGATGCCTGATTGAAGGGAGATGGCCAAACCACATTTCATGTGGAGTCTTGTTATCAAGAGCATTTGAGGGACTTCTATTTCTCAAATAGGCTGCACATTTTACTGCATCACCCCAAAACATTAGTTTTACATTCATGAAAAACATCATTGAGCGAACCATATTCATTATGGTTCTGTTCATTCTTTCTGCTACACCGTTTTGTTGAGGATTGTAGGGAACTGTAGTCTGATGTGCAATTTCATGTTGGCGAAGATAATCTTCAGAAGCATTTGAAGTGTATTCTTTCCCATTATCAGTACGAAGTGTACCAATTTTTGATTGTGCTTGTTTTGCTATCAATGCATGAAAGTCTTTGAATGTTTGAAATGCTTCTGATTTTGTATTTAAACAGTAAATCCAGCACATTCTTGAGTAGTCATCAACAAATGTCATAAAATACTTATTCCCATTTGCAGAAGGAGTTGGCATTGGGCCACATAAATCAGAATGTACTAATTCTAATTTCCTACTTGCTCTGAAATTAGATTCATGAAATGGCAGCTTACTATGTTTCCCTAATATACATGCATCACATTTGTTCTTCTCTTTGGGAATGGTGGGAAAACCAAATACACCATTATTTCTCAACAAACGAAGACTGTTATAATTCAAATGACCAAATCTTGCATGCCATAATGAACTAGATGACAAATTACCTTCTCCATGCTGAGAGAGGTAGGCATAGTTCTGAACTCTTGCAGATGAACCCTTTAGCTTCAGCAGCTTCCCATCTTCGTATCCAGTCATGATGACTTGGTTGTCAGAGGAATTTCTTATTTCTACGATTCCATCAAACATGTGGATGGAATGGCCTTGCTGTCGTATCTCCACCAAGGAAAACAGGATTCTCTGCAACTCTAGAAGATAAAGAACATTCTTCAACAAGAAATTAGGGAATCCAGGCATCTTTAGTCGAATCGTGCCCATTCCCTTCGGTTTAAGACTTGACTTATCTGCAAAGTAAACTATTCCATCTATTGTTTCATTAAGTTCTTCAAAACAGTCTTTTCTAAATGTCATGTGTGATGTTGCACCAGTATCAAGCAGCCAATAATCTTTGTAAGATGAAAGTGAAGTCATTTCATTAATTCCAAGATTACAATGTGCAACAATACAATGAGCAGAATCAGAAGATTTACTAGCATATTGATTTTTATTATCATCTTTTTTCTGGTTATGCTTGTCTTTGATGGAGTCCCACGAAGCCCAACATTGATCTGATGTGTGCCCAGTCTTTCCACAATTCTTGCATTGCAAATCTGATCTTTTGCTGGAGTTGTTTCCGCCTCTTCTTCCTCTGAACTTTCTTCTTCCTCTGCCTCTCTCTTTTCCAGAGAGAGTGGCACCAAGTACAGATGCTATAGATTGCATCTTCTGCAACTGTTAGTGTAATTTACAATAATGAAATTAAAATGACAAAGAGAGAAAACAATAACCTTGCAGGTCTACAGTCTTTGCCAAGGTGATTTACAATCTTAATATCTCAACTTCAAGTTTTAAAAATGATACAATGACAGAGAAAATATGTTGTCAATAAGTTCATAAACAAATTTTTTGCACTAGAAGAACTGCTGAGCAATTATTACAACCAACAGTCAACAGTCATCTCAGCTCTTCGCAGATTCCAAAACTTTATGCAGTCAACATGATGGGCAGTCTCAGCAATCTCCTTTCACTTAGAATGTGGTCACAACTTCAGTCTTCAAGTGGATGTTTGCAGCAGTCTAGGTTTACACATTCCAAGATTACAGCTCAAAACACCAGCAACATGTATCATTCAATGGGGTCTCCAATATATGATATACACCAGCAAAAACATATATCTTCCACACAGTATCAAGTAGCAATCAAGAGCTTATTAAATACACAACAAAGTGTACAAGTAAAACGCAGTAGTCATAGCTCATTTTCCAAGTTCAGGAATCAAGGTTCATGCATATAGATATAGGTTCAGCACTCACGGGCCTCTTCAATACAAAGCATATATACTAAATGCATATAAAAATATACAATATCCATGGCTCATCAAAATCATGGGCTCATACATCAACTTCACCTACAAAAATTAGGGTTTTTGTATTTCAACCAACAAAAATGTTTTACCTCCCCTTAGCTGAATATAGGAGAGCTTGTAGAATACTCAAACAATTGAGTTCACTGCACTTTTTTTAGTTCACATTCTTCAAACAGTCTTCAGTCACAGCAATGGTCTTCACATTCAGAAGAAACATCTCATAGCTCCAATTAATACTCAAGACGCAGGCAGCTCCACGTAGCTCCATGCAGTTGAATACAGGAGTGAGCTACTTGACTCACGTTTAGGATCGGTCTTCACTTATTCCACAAGCAATCTTGTGGTGGGGAGAGCACCAGTTCTCAACTATCTTCACTCACATAGTGAGTGGTCGCATCCATCGGCTTAGAAAAATGCAGCAACAATTTGCAAGACAGAGAATCACATCCACTTCAGAAGAATGAGTTATTTCTTCAAGCAATCACAGTGATCATATCTCATACAAAAAACAGATCATACAGCAGCCGAATCATTCATGATTCATATATTTGCAAAAGTTACTCTCAAGCTCCACTCACAAAACTAGGAAAAACTTAGGTTTTCCAATGGTCACATTCACGCAGTTTAGGAATGGCGTGAATCTTCACAGTTATACAATATCTCTTGCCCAATGATATTTTGACCGGTGTTCAACAAGTTCGTCGGAGCAGAATAGCTCTAAAATCATCAAGGGTCCAATCTTCAACTCATTCTCAGTTTTGAAGATAGTTACATTGGTTGGTCATAAAACTTAATCTTTCATAGCAGTTCTCAAACGGAGATCGCAGTCACTCTCCACGCTGTATTCTGAAGGCGTGAATTTTCACGCAGCTGACTGAGGGCATAAATTAGGGTTTTTTTTGGATTCCCTACGGTCACAGGAAAAAAAATATGCAACTCATAGAGAGTAGCACAATACACTTAATATACTTCAAGAAATACACTTAATGTGACTGTAGAGAGCAGCACCATCCAAGATGCACTAAACAACGTTAGAATAAAAACATGGCAGGGTGGAATGGGATCTCGTTCTATAGACAAGGCTCTTTATTTGGCATGCAGCAACAATGTGCCATGTACAGATTTGAATCTCGTAGACATCGAACTTTGCCCTGTAAAAGCTGAGATCTCTCACAATTCCTTTTACTGGAGTAGTTATGGACAATCCGAACACAACAATATCTACATGAAATCACAGCTCACACAACATGGCTTCACATACAACATGTGTATTCTTCCCATGTTCGAATAGAAGAAACGGTTTCACATGGAGGCTATGGTTGGAGAGTGTAGACGAGATAAGAGAAGCGCATGGCCATCTCAACGTAGGCGTGGAGAATATCTCAACAAGCAGTGGAGTGAGAGCAGAATGGGGCTAAGCGGAGTAGAGAAAGCGAATCATTCATGAACATTAGAGTAGCCAGCGCATCCACCAATGCATGTAATCTGCAAATTAAGGAAAGGGCAGATGAATGAGTAGTCTAGCAACAGGCAGGTAGGTGTGCAGCAGGACTGAAACGCATCAGGTAGGAGTTATGGAGCTTTGATACCACTGATAGGTAATAACTCCCGATTCAATTTTATTCCCTTGCTAATGCATATATTTATACACTTCATATGACGGTTGTGTTTCACCTTCCACCCAGCCTTTTCGGCTTCCTACATAACTATTCAGTTTTCTTTATTTATTTACAAAATATAATCCCGACGGATTATATTCCAACAGTACGATACACCTAGGGATACAATGACGAAGGATCTGATGCTACAGAGATTATGCTCAACATCAACATGGAAGGCTCCAGGACTTATGCCCAACACTTCCAATTATCTTTTCATGTGTTCCAGAGCTTCTCTTTCAACACAAAGGTAAGTACTCATGTTCTCCATATTAATCTTGTATATTGATCTAGGAAAAAGGCATCAATCTCATCAAAGATTAATGAACAAATAACTCATGAAATGGTGTAATCGGTCTACAGGAATAGTAGTCGCTCTGTATTCACATAAAGAATGAATGAATACAATTATAATGTCATGCTACAAGCATGAATGAATGAGCAATTGAAATCCTCAAGGAGGTCATTCGAATTGAATGAGTGAGTCTATCTTAACTGACTGTAAGCCATGGTCCACACTTAGTTAACCACTGATCAAAACCCTAATTGACTCAACTAACCCTAACTAAAGTCAGAGTGCAATAAATGACTGGGTCTCAACTAAAAGAGATCAGACACATGTCACAGCTCACCAACCATCAAGAAGTAGTGCTACACTGACTCCAATGAACCATGATGAGGTTAACTGACGTTGAACTGCACATTAGAAGTTGGTGGAGGTGCCCCTGTTGACTCCAGTTCATTAAATAATCATTAAATAATATATTCAATGAGAGGAGGTGCCTTAACTGACCTGTTTAATTGATTGCAACCACTAGTTAGCAATTAGGTGCATTAATATCACTCAAATCACCCATGGAGTGCTCCAGTTAGCCTCCCCGAATGTAGGAGAAGGCTAAGTTAGCCTCTTTGACTAAAGGTAGGCATGGGTGAGACTAGATGATGACATTTCATGCTCCATTGATGTCAATTAATGTCAATAATACTTAGGATGGTGGTTTAACTTGGCCAATTTGACCAAAAAGAGTGTGTATGGTGGTAAAATGTCTCCAACACCCCCCCTTAAGCTATAATCGGGAGGAGTTAGAAAACACAAATGCATAAAAATGCTAGGGCCCTGGCAACTAACGCCATAGGTCACCCTGTACAATGCTGAAATTGAAACAATGCTCAAAACAAACTAAGTGAGGAAAAGAGGGAAAACTTAGTGGGAAAACCCCCCCCTCAAGCTGGACACTGAAAGTAGTCTGAATCACCCTGATGAACTCACCCCCAACAGTGAAAGGAGGTAAGTGATTTTTTTTTTGAAAATCTCTTGGTGAAGATGTTTGCAATCTGCTCATCAGTCAGGCAGTATTGTAGAATGATAGTCCTGTCATGCACTAGCTCCCTAATATAGTGCATGTGGATCTCTACATGCTTGGTCCTTTGCCTGGTAACTGGATCTATGGATATCTTAATAGCACTTTGATTGTCACAAAATAGGACAGTGGACAAAGTAATACCACGATTAAACTCTGAAAGAATGCCTTGCAACCAAACTGCTTGGATGAAAGCATTCACCGCTCCTCGATACTCGGCCTCTACTGAAGATAGTGCTATGGAAGTCTTCCTTTTGCTTGACCAAAAAATGGGGCCACCAAAAAACATGAATACATATCTAGAAGTAGACTTCCAATCAATAGAATCACCCACCCAATTCGAATCTATGTATTCAACCAGCTCTAGCTCGGAGTCTGAAGCATAGTGAATGCCGTAGGTCCTGGTTCCCTGAATATACTGGAGGATCCTATTGGCTTCCTTCCAATGAATATCATGAGGCTGATGCATGTATATTGATACAAAATTCACAGCATAAAAAATACCAGGCTGAGAATGTTTCAAGTACAACAAGCTACCAATTAGTTGTGGATAGATAGTGCAATCCATGGGAGGTGTGCTTTTTCCTTCTTCAAGGCTGATCCCTGAAAGGAAAGGGAATGGTGCAGGCCTACATTTAGCCATGTTAAAATTGACTAGGAGGTATGAAATGTATTTTGACTGAGTGACCATAATCCCATCATAATTTTGCTCAAATTCAATCCCCAAAAATTGTTTTAGAATCCCCAAATCACTCATTTCAAAGGCATTGTGGAGAGCAATTTTGATGGCTGAAATGGAGGAAACTGTGCTACCTGTGATCAGTAAGTCATCAAAATTTAAAACAATGATAATTATATGACCATAATACTATTTTAAATACATATTTGGATCTAATCTACATCTCTGAAATTTTTGCGAGAGAAGGAAGGAATCCATCTTGGAATACCACTCTCTTGGGCCTGTTTTAACCCGTATAGTGACTTTTTTAGCTTGCAAAACAAAGATGGATCAGTGATGTAGCCCTCAAGCTACTTCATGTATATATCCTCATGAATATCTCCATGCAGAAATGCTGACTTAACATCCATGTGATGCACTTTCCAGTGCTTGGATGCTGAAATTGTCAAAACAAGGCAGATGGAGTCCATTTTTGCAACCGGTGCAAAGGTCTCATGGTAGTCCACTCCTTGGATATGAGAGAAACATTTTGCCACCAGCCTTGCCTTATATTTTTAGGTGCTTCCATCAGTAGCAACCTTGTTCTGAAACACCCACTTGCATTGAACCAATTTCCTTCCTGGAGGAAGAGAAACTAGCTCCCAAGTAGTGTTTTTTCTGAAGAGAATTCATCTCTTCATCCATGGCAACTTGCCATCTTGGATCCTTCCAAGCATGGTAGTAGGATTTTGGATCTGAACTAATCATCAAATAGCAATTTTCATATAGTAAATTATCAGGATTATCAGGACAAGAGAGCGCAACACCTGCTCTTTGGAAATCAGACCGGGTTCTCCTTGGATCATCCAGATTTCCAATGTTTTCTCCTGCAGAGGAGAGTGTCTGTCGGGCCCATGTAAGAAGATGATTTTGCAATTCAGGTTCTAATTTATCATCTGATGATTGCTGTACATTGATATCAGAAATTATAGCATCCAAATCAGGGTCATCACCCCTAATTTTATCATCCAAATATTCAATAGATTAGGAAGGAAATTCAGGAGTTTTCTCCTTCACTAGTTCCACCTCCTGAAGAGGCTCATCAACCTTGACACTTCTCTCGACAATAATATATTTGGTATTGATATACCACAGATTGAAACCTTTATATTCATCAATATACCCAATAAATAGACATTCTATGCTTTGTGGTTGCAAAGCCCTTGTTTTATCAAGTGGAATCCGGGCCCATGCAGTGGACCCAAACACCCGTAGGTTCGACACATCCGACTTGTGTCTGAAGTATGCTTCAAAAGGGGTATTCCCTTTCATGGATGAGTGTGGTACCCTATTATGAATGTATTCTATAACATGCATGGCCTCATACCATAAATTTGCAGCAAACTTCTTGGATTCCAACATACAGGTGGTCATCTTCTTGAGAGACTGATTCTTCCTTTCTGCTACTCCGTTTTGCTGGGGAGTGTACGAAATTGAATGTTGGACCTGAATACCACTTTGGGAGCATATTTACAGCAACTCATTACTGACATACTCCCCTCCATTGTTAGATCTCAAGCCTAGAGGCATTTTCGATCAAGGCCTTCAATTGAGAAAAATTTTCACATACTTATGACTTCTTTTCGAGAAAGAAAACCCATGTATACCTTGAAAAATCATCAATAAATGTAAGAATATACCTTTATCCATTCATGGATGTGATAGGCATCAGACCACTGATATCAGAATGTATCATCCCTATTGTAATCTCATAGATCACACAAGGTTACCAATAATACACACTAAAACATATATATATAATCGAGACAAGAGATAAGAACAAATAGGTGAATAAATAGATTATATTATACGAATGAGTCCATACAACATAGAGAACTAAACTGAGTTCTCATATGTCTCAACAGCCTAATATATATGATTACATAACGGTTACAAAATAACTACCTATCGGTTCGGTGAACTAACACGACCTTAGGTGGCCGACCTAATCTCTAGTTTTAGTCGGTCGATCGACTTAGTCGTTCGATCGACTAAGTCAGCTCATCGACTTAGTCAGTTGATCGACTAATTCAGATATCCTTCAAGTTGACTTACTGGCTTGATCCTTCTACATCTCCCCCATGAACAAAATGTTTCTTCATCCCGAAGAAACAGGGAGGTACAAAAATTCTTTGTAGCTGGCCTCAATAGTTATTGCGGTGGGCTGTGAAGTCTGATGGTCAGTATTTTCTATATGAAAACTTCTAAAATGGCTGGGGCTGTTACTGCGAGGTGATTTTGGAAATATATCCAACTCTGCAAAATTTTCTGGATGTCAATGGTGAGTGTGGTCAAGCCTAATAAGATCGACATCTTTTCTGAAATGGAGACTCCAGTTATCTTCTCCATGTCGGGACCCATAAACTGGTACTTCTCCTCTGCAGTCTCAATAAGTTGTTTCATTTGTGAACAGATGATGTCGACTTTCTCTAAGTTAGGGAGATCTTGTTGCACCCACTGGTGCACTTCCCTTTCCAATCACTGCAGTTTGACAGTTTCAAGCACAATATGTTCTTCGATTGTTGTTCTGAGTGCTTCCTCAGTGGTTTTCCTGCTTTCTAATTCCTGAATCCCTTAACGAGTCTGCCGAGTCTGCCAATAGACTTTCCCATAGTAATTAGGCCAGTCTCTTAGTATTTCCTCAGTTATGACAAACTCCTCCATATGATCTTGCATCACTTTATAGGCTTTAGAAAATGCAGTGTGTTGTGCCATTAGGAGTCAGGAAGTTTCCTATTTTTGTCCCTCCTTTGTTTCCTGAATGTGCATTTGGAGTGCCGACACTATGCTCTCAAATAGCTGATATGCCCATTCAAGAAGTTTGTCTCTTTCGACCTCTATGGGGCCCGGCATGACGGACTGGGCCAGATTCCTGCATTTGTCAAGAAACTCAATCTGTTATGCGTTTTTGTCATTGAGTTTTTTATTTCTTTTCTCACTCCTCGTCTTTGCTTCACTTGCTAGGGTCCCGAGGGGTTGTCCTAGCTCTATGTTAGTTAGGGATATTGCATCCTTCAATCTGATTTGGACTTTTCAATCTTTTCCATGATGCTCCTTCGTCTATTTCTCCTTCTACTTCTTATGCTTTTCTTTATCTGCTTCCTATGTACCTGCAACAGTCGAGGCGGGATCTTTGGTTTGTGGGATAGAGGCTGATGGTTTCTCTAGTTGGGGAGGTGGGATGACTACCAACTCTGGTTGTTTGGATGCATTTGGTTGTGGTGGGCCTTTCTCTAGGTCACGGGGTGGTGATGGTGGTGGAGATGGTGGTTATGGTGGTGATGGAGTTGGCGAATGGTCAGGGGTGATTGGTTTGGGGGAAGTGTGGGTGAGTGGTGGATTGTCGGGTTGAAGAGGCAAGTATACATCGAAGAACATTTGGTTGATTTATCAGGCTATGTCCTCCTCAGTTTCTTCTGCTTCAGTCGGTACAATGGCTGCTAGGTTGTCTTGGGGTAAGGGTACGGTCGGTGTGATAGTCCATCACCGACGTGCAATCACTTCAGCTTCCTTGTCGGGATTTCTCTCGAAGCTCAACATAATGGTTGCAAAGGTTTTATACTGTGCGTCCTGGCTTGGTTGGTATCCGCCAGTCGTGAAGAGAGGTGCTTTTGTAGAGATCTTGTGTGCTCACGTAAATATGTCAGGCAGTTTCTCAATGAACGCCTGCAAATCTCTATCTTTGTTGAACTTTGCTTTCACATGCTCTGACATCGTGCTTTTGCATAAGTCAAGGGGGATTACTGACTGCAGTGCCAGTACTTATTCCTCGGTTATTTTTGTCAGTGATGGGGGTGGAGGCATCAACACAATATCAACAACGTTTTCAGGCGTCGTCGTAGTCTTTGCTTTCTTCGGTCGACCTGCTTGTGCTCCTGCGTCGACAAATTGCTAGAACTGGGTTTCGACCAGCACTTTTTTTACTATGGCATCCTCTATGATGTCGAGCATCGTGGCTGCTAGTTTGTCTTTGTCTTCTGCAGAGCTGACAAGAATAAGCTTGTGCTTACCTTTACCTTGTTGTTTCTATTTTGTTTTGAGCTTCTTCCTGGCCGCTGCTGTTTCTTTTGACAATTTTTGAATAATACCTTTGGTAACAACATACTCAGGGTTTTCTGGCTCTATCTACCCCCCTGGCTCTTGAATTGGGGTGATACCTTCTACAGCCAGAGGAGTTCTCTACTGTTGTAGTTGCAGCTTTGGCTTTACGGTCTGGGGTCTGCCTTCTTTGTGGTCGAAGGTTTGATGGTTATTTGCAGTTGACTGGTGTGTTCGACCAATTTCTCCTCCGAGACAAATGTGCTGATATAGAGGTTGAGCTCATAGTATTCCTCTTTTTCCTGGTCTGTGAGCAACTCTTCGATCGAGAAGTCGATCGGCTTTGCTGGTGCTGGTACTGGTATTTTTGTTTTTTCTTGTTGAAACAGTTCCCAAAAGATCTGGTTGACAAATGGATAGTAGTCAAAGGATTTGGCATTTGAATTGTCTCCCTGCATGTACCACACCGAGGTATGGTCAAGCTCTAGCTGGATGTGGGAGTTCGTCGGTAGATTTCTTCAGATGTTTTGAGGCACCCTCCATCTAGTCGTGTGGACTTTGAGCTGTTGGAACCAGTTCTCCAATAGTACTTTCCCACTCTCAAGCTTGTGAAAGGTTCCTTTCTGGGAGAATGGCTTAAATCTCCACATGTCGAACTTGGACGGTTCCAGAAAGATTGGACTTCCCTTTGGGCAGATGTGGTACATGACAATCCATAAGATGAGGGAGGGGAACTTGATGATTCCCCCTGTTTCTTGACATATTTCACAGATGGTCTTCACCATGTCGACGACATATTCTTCCCATCTGTATATTCGTACATTGGTGGCAATAGTGTCGACAGCTTCTAGCATGTCTAACTTAAGGTCGTTTCCTCAACCTACCAGCGTGAGTGTTATTGCAATGATTTTGGCCACAATCTGTGGTGTTCGGGTTGTGATTTGGCTAATCATCAACACCTTGGAGTTTTTACCTGAAGATGACCCAGTGAGCTCTTCCACCAGTCCTTCTTTGATTTCGACTGGTACAGGGTTTCCTTCATTAGAGAGACCAGTCAGTTTGGAGATGACTTCTCCAGAGATGTCAACCGGCTGGTCGAAGTAGAACCGGCCATTGTGATATCGGCTGATGATGAATTTGACAGCAGTTTCCTTCATGCCACCAAATCTAGCCATAATTGGTGTGTTGGCATAGCTGAAGATAGTGTTGTGTCTGATTTTCTCTATTGCTTGAGTGGCCTTTTTGTCGACAAAATCCCATTCTTATATTTCTGTCCATAGTTTTTTCCATAAGCCTTCGTGTACTTTTGCGTTTTTGATGTTTTTCAACCTACGGACTAAAGGTGTATCTGCAGCCTGTATTTCCTTGGCTTTGGTTGAGGCTCTAGTTTGTTAGGGGGCCATTGTGTCATTTTGGTGGTTGGTTTCACTAAGGGGTTCTTGGATTTTAGTCGATTGGATGCTCTGATGTTCTCTCTAGATGGATTGCGGTGAATGATCCTTTGACGATCTAGTATTTATAGGCGATGCTGTGGATGTGTGCGTCAATGGGTGTATTAATGGCAGACGTGATGTTCTAGCTGGAATAGTTGAGTGTGCATTAATGGTGAATTGCTTTCGGCGCTCGATGTCATGAATGTGTGATGGGACTATCGAAGTTGTCTGTCGATGGCGGTGATGAGAATGGTAGATGGGAGTGGTCGGTCGATGAAAATGGTCGATGGTGTTATGTCAATGGGCATGATAGTGGTTGGTGAGATGATAATTTCTTGTCATGGTTTTCTGTATGTATGGTACTTTTTTTTGTTTTTGAATTTTTAAGTTTTTATGGCTTTCGGTTGACGATTATGGTCGTTATATGATTTTTTTTTTAGGTGACTAATTTTGGTAGCATTTTAGTCGGGCTCCATTAATGAGCTTCCAAAATACTATGCCCTGTAACGTCCTTAGTTAGACTAATTCGTTGGGATGTATCTCTTCGACAACATAAGGTCCCATCCATTATGTGTGGAGCTTTTTAGGTTTACCTTTGACCCAACTATTGTATAGTAAAGTAAGGTCTTCGACCAACAAGTTTTTGTTCTTGATGTTGTGGTCGTGCCATGCTTTCTATTGTTGTTTCTAGATTTCTTGGTGTTGTATAGCCATGAGTCAATGCTCTTCCAGCTTGCTGAGTTGTACTAGTCGGTCCTTCCTTCCTTGTTTGACATTGACATGTAGTTTTTTTGCGATGATAGGTGTATGTTGTCGGAAGTGTAGTGGAACTACTACTTCTTGTCCATAGACTAGTCGAAAAGGTGTTTGGTCGGTCAATCATTTATATGTTGTTCTGTATTCCCATAAGACTACAGGTATTTTCTCATCCCAGTCATCCTTATCAGCATTACATATTTTGGTTAATCCTTTTGTTAGTGTTTTATTAAATGCTTCAATTTCTCCATTCGACTGAGGATGGTATGCTGTACTCCGATGATGCTCGATTTGAAATTGGTCGGTTAGAGTTTTGATAGTTCTATTGATAAAGTGTGTCCCCTAGTCGCTAATCAGGGTTAGTGGACATACAAATACAGTGATGATATTCTCATAGGTAAACTTAGTAGCTACCTCAGTAGAGCATGTGTCGACTAGTTCATCTTCTGCCCATTTAGTTACATATTCAATTGCAATAACGATATACCTTGCACCTGTTCTTTTTGTTGGTATAGAAAATTGTCCTATGAAGTCTATAGCCCAGATTTCAAATGTCAAACTTGGGTTTATTGATATCAAGGGAATTTTTGTGCTAGGCAGAGGTCGACCTAGTCATTGACATCTGTCACATCGACTAATAAAATTTTTGCAATCTCTGTGGACAGTCGGCCACCATAATCCTAATTGTTAGATTTTCTTCGCAATTGTGTCTGCTTGAAAATGTCCTCCTACAGGTCCATAGTGTTCTTCATGCATAATGTGGTCTCATTCATGTTCTAGTACACATCTTCTAAGGATATCATCTAATCCCATTTTGTATAAAAATCCATTGATAAGACTGTATGGTGCAGCCTTCATAGCTCAGATCTGCTTTTTCTTGGTGCTCATACCTTCTGGTGCATGTCTATCTTCTAAGAACTGAGCTATTTCTTCTAGTTCTGCTGGGACGGCTTCTACCCGAAATAAATGTGCATCAGGTAAGTCATAATCAAATCCTATCAGTTCTTATCCTATGTCGATTTGGGATAAATGGTTGGGACCTACATTTAACTTTCCCAGTCAGACAACGACTTCAAACTCAAATTCTTGGAAAAGAAGTAGCCATCGACAGATCCTTCCATGATGTAGTGGTTTATTGATGAGGTACTTGAGGGCTTGATGGTTTGTATAGAATATAAATGGGTTAACTAATAGATAATGTCGATATTTTTGTAGGGAAAATACCATTCCTAGGGATTCTCTTTCTGTTGTCGAATAGTTTCTTTCAGCCTTAATTAACTTTCTACTACTGTAAGCTATAGGATAATCCATTCCGTGATCTCTTGGTTGAGTTAGGATTGCTCCTATTGCGAGGCCTGATGCATCAATATGAACATGGAATTTGATTGACCAGTTTGTAAATTTTAGGATTCGATCTTTGACCAGTTTTCTTTTTAATTTTTCGAATGATATGTGGCACTCTTCTGTCCAGTTAAAATCTTGATCTTCCTTTAATAGTTCTTCAAGAGGATAGGTCATATCTGAATAATATCTTATGAATTTTTTGTAATAGCCTTTGTGGCCAAGTAACACCCTGACTTGTTTTGGGTTTACTGGTGGTTTCAGGTCGAGAATAATTTTGATCTTTGTGAATTCAACCTTAATAACTTCCTTACAAACAATAATAACCCTATGGGGGTCACAAATATGCATTTATTGATGTTTAGTGAGAGTTGAATCTATCGACATCTCTCCAACATAATTCTGAGCCATTTGCAATGATCTTTCAGCATGGAGTATATTGTCCAATCATCAAAGTATACTGCCATGGTCTTGTAGATATATTCTTGAAATGTTTTGACAACAATTCGAGAGAACATTGCAAGTGCATTCTTTAATCCAAAAGGCATAACTTTTTAAGCAAATGAACCCAATTGACACACAAAGGTTGTCTTCTTCTTATCTTCTTTAGCTATTGGCACTTAGTTATAGCCTAAGAATCCATCTACAAATGAGTAGCATTCATGTCCTGCAACTTCATTCAATATTTCATCTGCGTAAGGGGTTGGAAATGGATCTGTCAGTGTTACTTTGTTTAGTTCCCTAAAGTCGACACAAATTATTAGTCTGGTCAGATCATGTTTCTTAGATTGTACAACCATTGGACTTGCCCATTCTGATTGGTTGATAGGGTAGATGATGCCTGCTACCAACATGTTATCAATTTCCTTTTTGACTATCTCCTTGTATTTGTGAGCTAGTTTATAAGGTCTTTTCTTCACAGGTCCAACATCAGCTTTAGTATCAATTTTCATCTCTCCCTCTTTGTGGACTAAGCCTTTTAGGTATTTGTAATCTCTAGAAAATACATCTTGGAACTCCTTTAATAAGTTCACTATCTTTGTGGTCTTTTCTTCGCTCCAGTAGTCACCAATCTTTGCCATTTTTGGTCGATCATCATTTGAGATGTCAAATTCTTTAGTTTTGACTTTAACATCTAGCCACTCTGGTGCTTTGGCTTCATTGATCGGCTGACTTCCTTCTTTGAACTGTGAGAATGTGACAGGGCAGTCGGCTACAGTCATTCTGTCAGTATCTTGTTTGTCAGTTGTTTCGACTTTTAGGATTGTACAAATAGGTTTGGTCATTTCGATATGGATGGATTTCCATCGAAAGCTTTTTCCTTCTGTGTTTTCATTTTCTAATTGTAATCTTGTCAATTGTAACTTTGACCTTGTTTGTATATTGTTACATTTCATTGTCTGTCTGTTATCTTTTAAGGGTTTATTTTCAGTTGGTTGTATAAAGTCTTTAATTTGTTTTGTTTCGACCAAGTTTTCATTTTGTGGGATAAATTTGAAATATTTAATAAAAATTTCCCAGAGTTCATGCCATAAGAAGATTTCACCTCTAGATTCTTCCATTTTATACCATTTGTTTGGTAAGTCGGCTAGGGTTGATGGAAATAAGTGTGGCCATGCATGTTCATCCTTGTACCCAAGTCTTCTCCACTCCTTTTCACAGGTTTTGATATGATCTTCTGGGTTCTGTCCTTGAGTGAATATAGGTATCTGAGCTTGTTGTGTTAAGTTATTTCCTCCAAACCTTTCAACAAAGTAGGTTGAAGCAGTTGTCCAGGTCTGTAGTCTTGTATGATGGGTATCCCACCATCTAGCAGCTTGTCCTGTAAAAGTTTTGACTAGGCTTTGAAGTTGGCCATGTTCACCAATATTTTTGGACACTTGTTCGACATGCATGACTAGTGATTCCATTTCTTTATATCTTGGTAGTTGTGTATTATTCAGGTTGGTAGGTTGTAAAGTAGGGTGTTCCCTAATTTTCTTCTCAAATATTTTTGTGACAATGGACACTATGAAGCACTGTTGGGTGGAATTTTTCTACACTTTTTGTATAGTCCAGCACCCTTTTGCTTATGTTTCGTAATTCTCGATCTCCCAATCATATAATTCGGATTTGGAATTATAACCAACTGAGTCTTGGTTGCCTAAATGCAGTTTTCCATGGATATTTGGCTTTGTGTAATCTGCATTGTTTTGTATATGGTAGAGTTGTCAGACATCGACTTCTTCATCAATAGGTTCATTCCAAGGTTCCCGTTGAGATGGATGAATAGGTACGATGACCTTTTGTCCATTTCCTTTTAATTTGATTTGTTCCTTGTCTAGGGATATAGATGCTTTCATCTTTCTACCCCAAGGTCGACCGACTAACGATGGGAAGGAACTGGATCCTTCCTTTGGGTCAATGATTTTGAAATTGACCTTGGTCGAGATTCCTTTTATAGTCATGTCAACGTTTTTCCAGACTCCAATGGGTTCAATTAGGCCCTGGTCGGCTAGTTTCAGGTATATGCTTGACTCATAGAGTCAAGGTTGGCCCATTTGTTCCCAAGTGTCACGAGTCATGATGTTTACTTGTGAGCTGAAGTCGAGCACTACTTGTCGGACATGGTATCCTTCGATTTCTAGGTCGACAAGTGGGTCGGCATCCCCTTTGTCTCGTTTATTTAAGCTGTAGATGTTTTTTGTTTATTTTTTAGGGTTGGTACATTTTATTTCATATAGAAAATCGATGAACTGGGATATTGATTTGTCCTTTTGAATGAGCTAGATTAATTTGTTTATTGTGTTATGTCGAATGTCATGAACATTTTCTTGTCGTGCGATTTCTTTGAATACATTGGTTTCTTCGTTGTATGTTTATTTTTATTTCAGTGGGTCAGGATAGACATGTTTCTATTTTATTTTACTGATTCTTGGGTTATCAGCTCCTATTTTTGTTCCTTGTCGAGTTACAATACGCAAATTTTTTGTATTTATTACATCATTTTTTTGCACACAAGACAAGGCATTAACATTTTATTTTTTGTATTAATTTTTTCTAACATGGTAGGGAAATCCTCTAGTGAGTGATCCCCTAACCCATAGTGAGTACATAATTTGAGATCAGTTATGTCCTTATATGGACAATATGCATACCGATGTCCAAATGACTGAGTCTCAACTCAAAGAGATCGGACACATGTCACAGCTCACCAACCATCAAGAGGTAGCACTACACTGACTCCAATTAACCTCAATGAGGTTAACTGAAGTTGAACTGCACATCAGAAGTTGGTGGAGGCACCCTTGTTGACTCCAGTTCATTAAATAATCATTAAACAATATATTTAATGAGAGGAGGCACCTTAACTGGCCCGTTTAACTGATTGTAACCACCAGTTAGCAATTAGGTACATTAATATCACTCAGATCACCCATGGAGTGCTCCAGTTAGCCTCCCCGAATGTAGGAGAAGGATAAGTTATCCTCCTTGACTGAAGGTAGGTGTGGGTAA
>LPNX010591611.1:9189-72261 GCA_001517045.1 Pseudotsuga menziesii | reverse complement strand
TATATATATATATATATATATATCATCAATAATTTGCTTATGCCCAGTATATAAAACAAATCATCATGTTCATATGCAGTGGGTTCTTTGACCCAATATAAAATAAAACATCAAGATAATCATCATAATCAATAGGCACATGCCTATAAGTGTTAGGTCCAAAATTTGGGATATTACATCCCTCCCCGCTTAGAACAACACCGTCCCTCGTGTTATATGGACTTGGAATGACGTCATGAAACAAGGTAGGGTAAGCCTTTCTCATGGTGTCTTCATTCACCCAAGTAGCCTCATCAGCCTCAAAGTGCTTCCATTGCACTTTCAACTGGACTACGGTGTGCTTCCGAAGGCGCACCTCTCTCTTTTCCAGTATATGAGTAGGCTCAAAGGAAAACTCCCCTTCAGGTTCCACTGGTAACAGGGACCAATGAACAACATGTTTAGTATAATAAACATATTTTTTCAACAAAGAAGCATGGAAAAAATTATGGACTCTTACATGTGTGGGTAACGCTAATTCGTATGCCACTATCCCTTTGTTGGCTAGTATTTCAAAAGGTCCACAAAATCTAGGTGCTAACTTACTGCACCTACCTAAGCTCAACAAGCTTCATTTGGATTTTACTTTCAAGTAAACATGATTGCTTATTTGAAAGTCCTTATCTTTTCTTTTCTGATCTACATAACTTTTATGGTGGTCTTGTGCTTCTTTAAGGTTCACCTATACCTTGGTAACCAACTGTTCCAAGTCCATCAACCAATCAGGCCCTAACATGAGTCGATCCACCGGGCTATCCAGAGTAACCGATGTTCTACACTTTCATCCATAGAGTACCTCGAAGGCACTCATCTTGGTGGAAGTATGATAACCATTGTTATACGAAAACTCTGTGAGGTGTAGGTAATCCTCCCAGTTCGTGGGTTTTTTCATGACATACATTCAAAGCATGTCCTCAACAATTTGGTTTATTCTTTCTGTTTGCCCATCTATTTGCGGGTGATATGCAGTGCTAAAGTTCAACTGCATCTCCAATCCGGAGAATAAATATCTCCAAAAGTTTTCTATAAACTTAACATATCGATCTGAGATAATTGCCTTGGGTATCTTATGTAATCTAAATATCTCTTTCAAGAAGATATCAGCAATTTTTATAGCTTTGTAGGTCAACTTCACAGGAATTAAGTGTGCTACTTTCGACAACTTGTCGATGACCACAAAAATAGAATCATTTTACTTCTTACTTTTTGGTAAACTGGTCATGAAATCCATACTAATGACCTCCCACTTTCATTCTAGAATGGGTAACAGCTGCAATAATCCCACATGATGTTGATTTTGAGCTCTGAGTAGCTGAAATTCCTGACATTTCACAATAAACATTGCAATGCCGGCCTTCAACTTAGGCTAGAAAAAGTGTCTCTTCATGGCGGATATCATCTTTTGATATCCTGGGTTCCCAGAGTAGGGTGCTCGATCAAATTCTATGAGGATGCTATAATGAAGGTCCCCTCCTTTTGGAACATACAAACGATCCCTGGACCGTAGTAGTTTGGATTCCTCTACCTTGTATTCTTTTTGTTGTTGAAACAACATGTCCTCCTAGAATTTTTTGAGGATTTCCACATAGAAGGAATCAACTCCGTTGGCCACTCTAATCCTCTCATGAAATTTTACATCAACTTGAATCAAAGTCACCTCATATATCATATGAGTTTGTCGACTCAAAACATTGGGAACCTTATTCTCCTTTCCCTTAATGTGCTTTAGCTCGAAATGGTACTCACTAAGGAAATACAACCACTTGAGTTTCCTTGCATTTAGATCTAGTTGATTGAATAAATATTTCAGACTCATATTGTCTGTCTTTAGAAGGAACTTCCTTCCCATGAGGTAGTGCCTCTACATCCTCAAAGCATGGATGATGTGAGCTAACTCAAAATCGTGAGTACGGTATTTTTTCTCATGCTTTTTTAACTTCCATGATTCATAAAATATCGCATGATCCTTCTGCAAGAGGACTCCTCAAAGTCCTTCCTTGCTTGTAACCATGCAAACAACAAAATTCCCATGGGGATCCGCAATCCTTAACACCGATGCGGTCATCAAAAGCTACTTAAGATTTTGAAAACATTCTTCACAATTTGCAGTCCATAAGAACTTACTTGCTTTCTTCTACAAGCATTCATGGGGTAAGTGATTCTCGAGAAGTTCTCAATGAACTTTCAATAATATATAGCTAATCCAAAAAAAGACCTAATGTTAGTGACACTAGTAGGGGTAGGCCAATCCTTTAAGGCTTTAATCTTTTCCAAGTCCAAAAATATCCCTATCTCGAAGATAATGTGACCTAGATACTGTATCTATGGTTTGTAAAAATCACATTTACTAAACTTAGTGAAGGTGTTCTTCATCTTATTCTTTATTCTTTGAATAAACCAGTATGTTCTCTATAAATACTAAAACAAACTTATCCAGATACCTACTTAATATGTTGTTCATTGTACACATAAGTTCATGAGTGCATTAGTCAACCCAAATGACATCACTACAAAATCATACTTCCCGTACCTTGTGTGAAAGGCAGTTTTTTGAACATCCTTGTCTCGAATCTGTACCTAGTGGTACCAGGATCGCATGTCAATATTTGAAAAGAATCTGGATCCTCCCACCTAATCAAACAAATCATCGATCCTAGGGAGTGGATAAAGGTTCTTGATAGTCATTTTGTTCAACTGACGATAATTGATGCACATTGGCATCATACCGTCCTTTTTCTTTATGAACAATATCGGTGCTCCCCAACGAGACACACTGGGTCGGATATAGCCTTTCTCTATCAATTCCTGTAGCTGCAGTTTGAGCTCCACCAACTCAGGTGTACTCATGCGGTAAGGGGATTTGGAATCCAAAACTAATCCAAGGGTCAGTTCGATGTAAAAGTCTAGGTCTCATTTTGGAGTTAATCCTAGGATTTACTCAGGAAACACATCCTTGAATTCTTCAAGGATGGGGAAGTTTTCTATGCGTTGCTCTCTATCAGACTCTATGTCTCCGATGTTTACTGCAAACAACTTGCATCATTTTCTAATGCATTTATTCGCTTGTAAGGTAGATATTTGTCTTACAAAAAATTTCTTTGGAATTCCCTGAACCTTCACTTGGTTCCCTAGGTTATCAGTACACAAGATAGACTTGTACAAGCAATCGAGCATGACATGGTGTTATTCCAGCTAGTCCATGCCGATAAGTACATCGTACGATCCTAAAGGTAGGATGTTCAAGTTTACGTTAGTAGGAAAACCATTCAAGTTTACCTCACATTCTTTAACAATTTCCAAAACCTTCCATTTCATACCTATGGCTAATTGAACTAGCCAAGGTTTATCATGTTTTACTTTACCTAGTTTTCATAAATCAACAATTTTAGGCAAAACATAGCTCTGAAAAGCACTGGGATCTATAAGTATTGAAATAGATGTGTTCAAGATCTTACCTCGTATCTAAACCATTGTAGCTTGATGATCTACCTATCAGATATCCAATGATGCATAGATTCATGGTATTCCAGCTATGTCCTCAATAGTTGGTTCTTCTTGTAAGTTGTGCAAGACCCCATCGGTCTTATTCTTATAATCTTGAGCGTAATGAGCTCCGCTGCATTTCCAACACTTGATTTGTAGCGGGGTAGCATTGGATCCACTTGCTACTAGTTTGTTAACGTTAGCAGCTGGTACATAAGGCTTTGTACCATATTTATTAAAGTTCTTGTTCACTTGAAAGCTATTATTATGCTTTCTCTATGGTTATGGGTTGGTGTTAACACCCAAAAAGGGTTCACTACCTCATCTACCCCATTACATGGCTCATTTGTCCATTTTCCTACCATATTTCCATAAAAAAACCCATAAAACCATCTAAAAATCCTCCAAAAGGCTTAAAAGGCCTCCAAAAGGCCATAAAACCCTCTTTTTCTCCAAAAATATCCAAAATTCCTCCGAAAAAGCAAAAATCTCCAAAAAGGAAGAAAAAATATAAAATAATGAGGAAAAGGAGGAAAAAACCCTAAACAGTTGAAACCCTAAACAGCTGAAACCCTAACCCTAAACCGGCACTCCACCACTATAAATAAGTGATGGAGACCCCTTATTTCAGATCCACAATCACAAGTATCCTGCCTCTGCCAAAATTGCTCTTGAAACCCTAGCTCACCCTTGAGCTACTTTCACCGTGAGAGCCCCTTTTGGCCCATTTCCACCATTGGAGAAAGAGAAGGAGCAGCTGGAGCTCGGAGCAACCTCTTGGATCAGCGCAACGGGCTTCACCAACCTCCACATTGGAGGTCAGATCAATAAAAGAAACCATTCTTTACTTTTTGTTGTTTTGCTTCATGAACATGTTTAGATTAGTTTTTATTTCAGTTTAGCATCTTTTATTTTACATATTATTGAACTGCTACTAAGGAATCCATTCTCCTTAGTAGGTTCTCATTCGCACAAGCTAGGGGTAAAACCTTAGCAACAGTTTTGGCGACTCCGCTGGTTTTTATTTTATTTTATTTCCCATTTTGTTCTTTCGGCTGTCGCTTTCGGCCGCCGTAAACCGTAGTTTTTCCCTCCGCAGTTGCGTCCTGACCGCGTCTTTCAGGCCCTTTCCTGCCACCCGACCGCAACTTTCAGACTTTTTTCGACACCCTACTGGCGGTTTCAAGTCTGTTACGTGCGATCCGGACGGGGCTAATCAGCCTGTTTTCTGCGGTCCGACCGCCACTGTCGGCCATTTTCCTATGTCCAGGACGTGCCTTTGAGCCCCTTCGCTACGACCTGACCGCGCCTGTTTGCCCTTTTCCCGCGACCCGACTGCTTATTTTTCCCTCAAACCCGCGGTCCGCCTGCTTGTTTTCTCCACAAACCCGCGGTCCACCCGCATGTTTTCGCCTCAAACCCGGGGTCCGCCCTCCTGTTTTAGCCTCAAACCCGAGGTCCGCCCTCCTGTTTTAGCCTCAAACCTGCGGTCTGCCCTCCTGTTTTAGCCTCAAACCCGCGGTCTGCCCGCTTGTTTTTGCCTCAAACCCGCGGTATGCCCGCATGTTTTCGCCACAAACCCATGGTCTGGTTTCTGCTGCAATATTTTCTGCATATGCACAGCCATCTGTTTTTCCTGCGGCCCTACTTCCCTACAGCCTTTTCTGTAACATAATTTCTGTTCCATTTTTACAGAATTCTTTTTAAAATTTCAGCAGTTTACTTCAAAAAAATTTGCCTTGTAAAGTTTTAAATTCAGTATTATTATTGTTAGGAAGTTGGCCCCTTGTGTGGCAGTTCTATTTCGGGTTCATCACCTCACGAGCACACACTCTGTCACCTAATTCAAGTGAGACTTAAAAACTACTTAACTCAACCAACATTCTAACCCCACTTGGGGAACACAAAAGAATCTTTGTAGTTAGGTAGGATCGGGGGGATAGGCTTCCAATAACACCCCTCAGTTACTTACACTTCAGACATAGCTGTTGTTCAATTAGGGAACCAAAATCCCCTAGTATTTTTTGGCACGGTCACAACCAGTTTACCAGAAGGCCTCTCCCTTAGGAGGGTTGAAGTCATGAGATTGGTTCTGGAGGCCTGAGTGGAATACGGAACTCCATTCAGTAACTGAAGGGCTACCTTTCACAGTTCTTAGGATATCCCTGTATAGGGGTATTGTGGTAAAAGGACCAAGCGGCAGATTTACCTTTCTGGACATGTCATGAACGGGGTATCTTAGTTGCCATTCTTCTAGGATTTGACTACCCGGTGTCCCTCCCGGTAGGGGGATACCTTAGCCACTTGGCTTTCCTATTCATATTGTCTGACCTGGATTTCATCACCTTGCAAAGGATATGTCTAGTTGAGTCATAATACTTCTAGTTAGGCGTTTGCATGCTCCCTTACCTCCTTTTGGTCTAGTGAGTCCACCGTTTTTTATTTTTAGAAAACCTGCTGCTTGTTGGTATTCTGACCATTTCTGTTGACACTTCACCTATTGTAACACAACTGTTACAGTGGGTGTTTTGAGTTGATTGTTGGCCTAAGTGCCCTATTTTTTGAGCTATCCTTCTGCACATGCTGTTGCATTAGGGTTTTTGAGCTGTTTTGTAGTTACCTCAACCCATAGAGATTTGACACCATTTGTCACCATTGAGTCCCCGAGACATTCTCGGTGCCTCAGAGGCGAGCCCCCACAGCACGGTTCACTTGACACCACCCCTCATCGACACAGATCATCATCACTTGATACCACTTATCATAGATCTCGAGCTTTGTCACTTGACTCCACTCGTCAGCGGCATAGGACTCCGTCACCAGATACTGACGCCCCTTATTTTACCTCTGATTCTGAGCCAGAGTCTGAGAACCCCCTTTACACTGCCCCTACTAGCCCCATGGTTGGTATGAATCCCACTCCCATCTTGGTAGGGACCGTTGGTGGCACATCCACCACTACACCAGTTACCACACCTGCTATGGGTATTCCCTCCACGGGGCCCCCATTTACCGTTCCCCTCATGGCCCCTATTCCCGCAGCAGGAATACCTATTCCCACTCCATCAGTGACTCATACCACCGATGGTGGTGCAGGTCTGTCCTATACCACCTTAGTTCCCCCACTTGGGGGCCACCTCCCTCACATCACCCCTTCACTTGGGGGCATTGGCCTCAACTTAATCCAACCCACTACCGTGTCACATCCTTCGTCCAATTTTCCATTCATTGCTAGCCTCAACCTGCCCGACCTAGCCAGATTAACCAACGACCCCATTCGACACGACCTTGCGTGGCCTCACATGCCCACCAAGCTCCCCTCTGACATCCCTAAGTTCGAGGGCAAGGCAGGTGAGGACCCACAAAACCATATCATGTCCTTCCATCTATGGTGTTCCTCCAACTCCATAGTAGACGACTCTATTCGCCTCCATTTATTATTGCGCACTTTCACTGGCTCTACTGCCAAGTCGTATATCGAACAACCCCATGGAACCCATGCCACCTTTACTTCCCTTGCCTCGACCTTCCTGCAGTTCTTCCAGTTACCTATCCGCTATGACACAGGCGTTGAGATCCTACTATCATGCAGACAAAACACGGCTACCCATATCACAAACCACATTCATGAATGGCGTTGACACCGTAGTTTATGCAAGATCAAGTTAGACGACCGGATCTTCCTAGATTGGTTCCCCAAATCCCTCCTTCCTATCATTGCTAAGGATGAGGCATCCGAAAGACCCCAGCCTGAAGAAGAGGCTATCCTTAAAGCCCAATAGTTCGATCTCATTTACGCCCAGTCAGGTTATCTTTATACCATAATACCTGACGCCCCTCGCGGCGATTCCTCCCAGCACGATGCACTAGGGGCATCCCACGCTACCGACGGCATCATTGGCCGTGTCTCTTCGCAGCCTCAACCATTTTCCATAGCACGTCCTACCCCTGGCCCTGACCTTTCGCGGGCTACCTCACAGTCTGGAGCAACCAACCCGTATGCTCCCATGACACATCACCATCATTCCCATGGACCCTCATGTCCACCTCAGTGTTTCGGTCATATGACTCTCGCTTATGCCCCCCCGGTCACACCTCATCCCTACTATCACCAGCAGGCTACACCAGCTCCTACGCTGTCACAAGCCCAACCTCATTATTACCCGCCACAGGCAGCCCATGCGGCAAACCCACAACCCACTCCACAGCACTATTAGCAACCCCCTCAGGTTGCTGCACCTGCGCAGCCTCCACCTACATATCATCCACCGTAGCCTGCTCCAGCCCCTACGCAACCTCAGAATCCACCTGCTGTCCAAGGGTAAGTTTACGCTCAACAAAATCTGCACTAAAACCAGAACAACCAACGTAACTAGGGCCAACAAAACCGCGGCAGAGGCCGAAATCGTGGGAACAACCAACCGACCGAGCAAGCTGGTCAACACCCTATTCCCCTCGCTAGTAATAATGCGGCCCCTACTAACCAAAACCCTGATCGCCCGCCCAAGCAGGCTAAAAACCCCAATTTGCGAACAAACTATCAGTGTTCTATTTGCGGGGTCTATGGCCACTACACACATTTTTTTCCACATATGAAGTGAGTGCGGCAACTTTGGGCTGCTGATGCACACCGCTAAGGGCAGGCGGCTCCTCAAGCACCACCCAACCCCCCACAACCTCAGCAGCCACCTTTGGTGCTGCAAAACCCCTTATCAACCCAAGGCGTAGTGAACACCCAACCATATGGCTCCACCTCTAAAGCCATATGTACCCTATCCCATAATACACGAACTCCTACTAATCAACCGTCCTTGTTTCCTAAACCCCCTTTGGTACCTAGTCACATTGGTGCTACACCCATCCATACCATTCCTTTCCTCTTCCCTCCCTTAGGAGTAGTTAGCGCCTCGGTCATGGCCACCCTCAGCCTTCCTGGGTTAACCTTAGGATTACCCGTTTGGTATCTTTCACCTCCCGTTCGTCCACCAACACCAGATGTCATCCTAAAACCGGTGCAACCCATTGTCACTACTAATCAACCACCTCCCAGTTTCGCTACCCTGTCATCCTCCGCGAAACCCCCCCCTCCTCTTACCAAACCCATTGGGGGCAGAGGCCCCTAACCTTACACTGTTGTCCCACCTCCTAAGACAGTCAAAAATCCCCCTGTGTTTCGTGCTCCTCCCAAATGCGCACTGTGCGATAAGTTGGGCCATGCGACTCACCTATGTCCTCAGTTACCAGCGTTATAGGAATACATGCAAATGCTTGACGACTACCCCACTATCCCGGTTGTCCATCTAGATTCAACCCCTAAGCCTCGCGACAAATCCCTGCGCACTAACCACTCCTGTGCCCTATGTGGTGTTTATGGGCATTACTCACATCACTGTCTCGATCTCCCTGAGTACAGAGCAGCTCTCTTTGAGATGAACAATCTGGATCTTGAGGCGGCACCACTCACCATTGAGGAAATCCACCCCCCGGTCTCTTCCTCTTCCAAAGAGGTTAATACCATATATATTATCTCTTCCATCACTACTCCCTCGTCAACTGACTTGACGACACAAACATTTCGTACTGATGAGGAGATTCTCGAGGCTCTCACTGCCCTGGATTATCCCTGGGATGACATGCACCATCGTTCCTACTTCCTCCCAGAGGTATCCTTCTCTAACACTGCTACCCAATTTGCCATTGAATCCAAGGACTTCCTTCCCCACAAGGTCGACTGGTTCAAGGACCCTATTCCTGCTCCTGACGCCTTTGAAGAGGGTAACATGGCCAATATCTCACCTATCATCCAAATTGATATCGCGGCCCCAGGAAGCACCCCCGAACTCATCACTTTAGAAGCCTCTTTCAGTGAACAAGAGATTGAGGAATACAAAAAAATCTTCAGAGAATTCCGTGATGTCTTTGCCTGGTCCTATACCGAAATGCCCGGTCTTGACCCTACCATTATAGAGCACCACATCGACACATGGCCTGATGTACCCCCCGTTCGTCAGAAACAGCGTCCCACTTACTATTTATAGCCCGTTGACCTTTTTCTTGTTTTGGCCATTCTAAACCCATACGGAGTCCGTTCTCCGAACCGTTTCCACCATTGGAATCAGCATGACGAGACTGTCACGATGGTCACCTCGTTGCATTATTTTTTGCTACATCATTTTTTACCCATTTTTTAGACACCGCTAGTTGCCTCGGTTTGCGCGCCACTTCAGCCGCTCTCCATTTTTAACACTCTTTATATCACCAGATTCATTTTTCTGAGCTTGTGATGATGCTTGAGATCATTTCTCGCTCTCACTTGGTACAATTTCAACATTGCGTCCCTACACCTTGCCACATTGATTTGTGCGCCACATCGGCCGTCATCAGATTATTTCACACTTTTTACATGAGCCATCCACTCCTGTCATACTGCAAATGTTTCGTTATTTTTCCACCATTAATTCACCCTGCAAGGAGGCCCACCAGTGTTCCCCCCCACCCTCAGTCCTGGTCATCATAAATGTCTTTTGATTGAACACTTCCTCCTTGCCTGGCCATTAATTCAGAGTCTTCTTATTTGCTTTCAGACTCCTTAAAATTGAAAGCAACCATGATCATGTACTGTCCTGGGCTCGTAAAATCCACATGACAGTACCATTCTATTACTTCAGAGTCTTCTTATTTGCTTTCAGACTCCTTAAAATTGAAAGCAACCATGAGCATGAACTGTCCTGGGCTCGTAAAATCCACATGACAGTACCATTTTATATCCACACTTCTTCTAGTTCCCTAACCCATGAAGAAGTCACCCCGTGCCTCTTGGCGCTATGATCAATTCTCTCGGCAGCACCCCCAATCAGGTCGCCTTTGTTCAGAGTATTCTGCAATCTCCTGCCATTTTACCACAGCTTGAGTCTCCCTCAGCCCATTCACCCTCAGATCCTTTACCGCTATGATCCCTTTACCACCAGTCAGTCTCATATGCTGCCCAATCATCCCCGCCATCATACTCTGAACAAAGGAAGTTTGAGTCCACCCACTCTACTTGCCCAATTATTCCCCCCAGTTTTTCACTCCTGCCATCAGTACTATCACAGTTTGGTTTTTCACCTCGCGCTCCTATCAAGGAAAAATCATTGCCTTGATAGTTGCAGGTCTCCCTCTGTTGACGACAGCCCCTCTATTCCAGAGGATAGACCTAGAGGCCCCTGTGCCTTGGACCCATCACCATCTGTGGTGAGTGCCTACGGACCATTTTGGGAGGAGTCATCATTGCCTCTCCGAATAGTTGTTTCTCACATGCTCGACTTCGGCACCTTAATCGCATCGTTGAGAATCGCGCAGGATGTATATCCTTTCCATTATGTGTCGAAGACCCCGGATTTCCCCTGACTCTAGCACATTGGTGAGTCACTTTGGAACGGCCAGTTATATGTTCCTGTGGATGTCCGGGGTGCGTTGGCGATTTTATTCGGAAGCCATCCAGTTCCATGCTTCCTTGAGTACCCAGTTCGGTTCCAGATCAGTGTACCATTGTAAGTATGACCGTTGTCACTTTGATCCAGTAGCTCATTAGTTCCTTTGGAACCACATTCAGTAGCACTGCTGTCATTCCAGTGCATTATTTGTTCAGCTCAGACATGGTCATCCCAGCAGTATGTTCCATATTTGTGTCCCTTCTAGACCCTTATGATATACATAGTGGATTTCTATGTATCCTACAGGTCCCTCTTTTCGGGCCTCACAGTTATTTTTATGTATCTTGATACGAGCATGGGTATGCCCGCCTCGTCCATATTATCAAATGATTCCTCATCCATTATTGAGGTTATGTACTTTTCAGTCCTTGCAGTTGGTTCGAGATCGTTGTTCCGGGCTTCAGTTGGTTCCTTCTCTTCTCCACACCCCAGGAAAAATGAATATGACTTATGATGTCCATCGGCCATACGATGAGCTCCTGCTCTCGCACATCAGGGGGCAATCTGTTAACACCCAAAAAGGGTTCACTACCTCATCTACCCCATTACATGGCTCATTTGTCCATTTTCCTACCATATTTCCATAAAAAAACCCATAAAACCATCTAAAAAGCCTCCAAAAAGGCTTAAAATGCCTCCAAAAGGCCATAAAACCCTCTTTTTCTCCCAAAATATCGAAAATTCCTCCAAAAAAGCAAAAATCTCCAAAAAGGAAGAAAAAATATAAAATAATGAGGAAAAGGAGGAAAAAACCCTAAACAGCTGAAACCCTAACCCTAAACCGGCACTCCACCACTATAAATAAGTGATGGAGACCCCTTATTTCTCAGATCCACAATAACAAGTATCCTGCCTCTGCCAAAATTGCTATTGAAACCCTAGCTCACCCTTGAGCTACTTTAACCGTGAGAGCCCCTTTTGGCCCATTTCCACCATTGGAGAAAGAGAAGGAGCAGCTGGAGCTCGGAGCAACCTCTCGGATCAGTGCAACGGGCTTCACCAACCTCCACATTGGAGGTCAGATCAATAAAAAAATCATTCTTTACTTTTTACTGTTTTTCTTCATGAACATGTTTAGATTAGTTTTTATTTCAGTTTAGCATCTTTTATTTTACATATTATTGAACTGCTACTAAGGAATCCATTCTCCTTAGTAGGTGCTCATTCGCATAAGCTAGGGGTAAAACCCTAGCAATAGTTGGACCCATGTTTTCGGTTATTAGAGAAGTACTTAGACTTGTCTCGGTTTTGATTCATGTTCTCCTGCCTTAGTTGTCCATGCTCATAATAGAGCTTAGATTTATGCAGTGTGGTATCTAAGGTCTTAGGCATGCTGAATTCAATCCTATCCCGAAAAGTAGGAGGAAGACATCCTAGGAACTACTGGATCTTTACATTTTCTTCTTTGATGTATGGTACATAATGCAACAGATCTAGAAATCTATTAATAAACCTGCCCATGGTCATGGATCCCATGTGTAGTTCATGGAACTCTTTCACTTTTCTGTCGAAGAACCTTTCAGACATATATTTCTCTTGGAAAATTTTTGAAAAGTATCCCAACGTATTTCTCTTAGCTCATCTTTCTTGGTGTGTTTTAAATCTCTCCACCATCTGGCTACCTTGCCGTTCATGTTATAGATTGCAAGACAAGCCTTCATCTCACTTGAGTAGTTATGAACCTGAAAGTATTTGCTCATACCCAGCAACCACTCTTTAGCCTTCTCCCCAGTGTTTACTTCACCTTCATAGGCCGGTGCTCTTATTTTTCTAAACTCCCCCTAAAGAATGTCATCGCTTCTTTTTTTCTTTCTTCGAAGAGAAAGAGAGTCATCACTAGAAGGACTATGATGATATCCTTTTGGTGCTTCATGGGTACGTTCCTATTTTTCTCCTTCTCTTGGGCTATTGGCCCATTTATGGTAAGGTTCTCTTTTCAAACTATTTGTGGACTGGGTAGGTTTACCCTGCAAGCTTCCTCCCATCATATTTCTTAGTAATGCTTCATTTATAGCTTGTTGTTCCTTTCTTTTGTTCACTATATTCTCTGAGACTTCGCAATTTTGCTTGAAGATGGTGTATAATCTTCAAAATATCAGAATTCTTCTCCACCACCAGTTCTCCTTCTGGGGTGGCGGTTTTCATTCTTCCTTGTCGGCTGTTATCTTTCTCAATGTTCATAAACCGGACTGTTCAGTAAAAAGTTTCCTGAAATTTCAAAAAAATTAAATAACAAGAAAATTCCCTGTTAGTAACAAATTTATTATCATACTTCATTTTCCTGGCAGTAAGTGCTTGGTGCACCCATAGGTCTCTTAGTATTGAAACCTCGCTCTGATACGACTTGTAATGTCCCCAAAAATCAGAGAAAAAAAAATAAAAAATTTATTAGGCTAGTAAATACTGACTATACGGAACATTATTTGACTTGCGGAAACATAACGTACACTACATGTACCACTGTCTACTCATAAGTTGTTCTTATGTTCTGTCCTTTTTATTTTCAATCATTATTATTAATGTATTTTACTCATGATTTCGTACTGCTATTTACTACTTAGTTCTTATGGTTGTATATTTGTCGCATAGGTGTCGTTACTTGATTTAAATGCTTCATCCTTACTGCATAGTCCTACTTGTTATTTATAAAGTCCTAACTTAAATTTGTTTGTGGAAACAAAGTGGGAGGAGTTGCAGGTCTCCTTCTCCCATGGTGGTCTGGGAGGTAAAGGTGTTTACTTGTTTGCAGGCCTGCTTAGTTGTCTGAACTAAGGCACCTATATTATTTCATATGTAGTTCATACTTTGCGATGGGGTCTGGTTTAAAGAGTATTAATTGTCTTGTTCCTAAAGGACCTACTGCTAGTTGTTACGGTTCCTTACTGACCCAGATTTATAACATGGTAAGTACTATCTTCGTCAATTTAGCTATCACAACTAAGTTTCCTATTTACTACTTATACTTCATTATTGTTTATATTTTGTCATTTACATCTTCGTATATTTTTACGTTCTATGTTTATTTTATTAAACTATTAACATATCATATGTTTTTGTTAATTGCAGGTTATGTTCTTGGCTTAAAGACTAGACCGTTGATACTCATAAATTTTAATTACTAACATGGCATATTTTATATGCCATGTTTACTAATCATTAATCTTGGGGAAGTGCATTGTATTAAGGCTTAAAGCCTATGGTTTATATGTTATCTATATGTTTTATTCCTTGTAGCTTAAACCTTTGACTAGCACATGCTATACATGGACTATGTACCAAACATAAACTTGCTATATAATAAACCTTTTAATATGTTATGGGTGGCAAACATATCATATGGTCGAACCATATACGTTGCGGTTTAACGAATTGCATGGTAGTGGAGACTATCGTTTGGAAATGTCATAAAACTATGGCCAAGTGGGTTTTTGGATTTGATATTGGAAACCAGCTGGTGCCATTAATTCACCTTGGTTTTCATGGAAGCCCAAACTTAGGCTTGGCTCATGATGGTTTTGTCATTTCACTTGTCATTTGGGGTTTGGTCTTGGCTCTACACAAGAGGAAAATGGAGGCGACCTCCAAACTTGGAAGGTAAGCTTTACCTTGGGTTTCATGCCTGCATTTTTGTTTTGTTTCGAAGCCTCTATCATTTCCATACTTTTAACTTTTGATTTTGCTGGGTGTTTGTTGGTACCAAGGTATGGTGAATAGCAGCATGGCTCAATTTTTTTCATTAGTTTGACTGTGGAGCCAAGTGCAAGGCAATCCTTCCCAAACAAGCTCACGCTTGTTGTCTCTCGGCCTGTCTGCATTTTGTTTGAGTAGTTTGGTTTTGGGGCCTCTCTATGGGGCTTTGAATTTGCCTTTGGGCTTGTGATGAAGAGAATTGGGTTTCGTAAATGTTAAGGTTGTTAAGCCATGGATTGAATCTGTATGCCCTTACAGGATTTGTATATAAATTTATGTTGATTTGTAAATCATATTTTGGATCTGGGCTTTTAAGCCATGGGATGCACCATTGCTTGCAATGGTGCCATAGCCCGTTGGCACTCCTGTGTGGATTTGGCTATGATGATGGAATTAATGTGTAAATACTTTATTGTGTATATAAAATGGAAATGGTTGTTATAGTCATTGTGTAATTGTTGATTTATTTCTTCGTTATGGTTTAATATGGGATTTATAAAAGGGCATATGCCTTCGTTTACAGTCTATGTGTTGAGTATTATAATTGGCTGTAATGTTTGACAACATGAGGTAAAGGCCATGTTGTATGTGGCTTGATCCTTTCCCTTAGTGGTTGCGATAGCTCCAATGGATTTCATTCCTATTTATATTTCATTGATTAGAGTGTGGGGTGAAATGGAACAGAGCCATGGGTACCAACCCCTAATCGCTTTCATCGATGTAGGGAAAATCGTTGACAGTGCTCATTGGTTGTTTATAATACTTTTTATTTTGGATTAGTGCGTTCAATTAATAGCCTATTTGTTATTCGGTTTGGTCGAGGCTATGCTTACAGATAAGCCTCACGACTTGCTTTAGTGAATGTATTGGGTTGTTATTTTAATAGTGTTGATTTTATTTAATGTAGCCCGCATACTCTAATGTATAGTGTGGCCTTGTAGCCAATACCCGCAATGTTGTAACCCTGTTCTCTGTTGATGTAATGAGTTGTATTTTTAATTAGACGAGAGCTGGGCTTGTATGGTTATAGGATTCGATTCATGTTCCCATTGTAAATATTGTGGTTTGTAATATGTTTTTTTTATGTTTAAAACATGAAACGATTCCTGTGTATTGTTTTATCTGGTGTTTTACTTCATTATATGGAATGAGATGCATGTTATGTAATTTTGGTTATTATTTATGCATATATGAGATGGTTGTTTATTGAGGCTTGTGATTTGGGTTTGTAAACCCACAGGGTCGATATCGTGACCTCTGTTTAAAAATTACAGAGTTATTCGATTTGTTTTACTAGGTTAATTCATATGTGAATGTTTATGAGTGATATTAGATGCAACCCTTAAATGGTTTGTGCATGCGATTACAATGTTATTTATTTTAATTAATAGGCCTGTGGATTTAGATGTGAATCTTGGACCAAAATGATGTTCACGATACTTCTTGCTCATTTATTTATGATAATGTATTTTTAAGTGCAATGTTTTACTAGTTAGCAGATCATTAATGGTGCAGACCTTGAAAGGTCTTAAATGGTTTATTTAACTTATATTTCAATGTAGAATCAATTATAGATACCCTTCATATTTACTTATGTTTGATGTCTATATATGTTTATTTATATTCATAATAGTTCAGTTTGTAGATAGTACCCTAGGTTATCTAGTTTGTAAGTTTATGTATTTAAATCATGTTTCTAAGATTAATCTATTTTAATCTATAACATGTCTCTACTGACAAATGGAATATGTTAGTAGAGAAAGCAAGGTTAAAAGTACAGCTATATAGTAATCTGAAACAAAACCTAGTTTAAGTAATGAAGATAAATAGAGAAACTAACTTAAATGAACAAATCCAGGTGAATATAGCATGAGGTATAATTTGCAGCCTAGGGTTCTAATTTAAGAAATATAAACCCTAGAAGATATAGACAGAACAATCATTTAGAAATACGATATAAACCTTTACCTAAAGCATCCAACATCTATGCTAAAAATGATTTAGACATACTAAGAATTAATACCTGTAATTTTCTTAAGCTCCTTTAATAGCTGAATATGCACATTTTAAATAACGAGCATTAACAAATTAAGACATATCTGACCTCTGTTTTGATGACCAAATAATTTGGGAACTACCACGTTCCACCCAACCATGACCCAGAACCATTCTTGGTTTAAATCAGGATCCCCCCAAGCTGGACTCCAACATGCAAGTAGCTTAGAGCTCCTAAGGTAGGGTTTCCTATCTGGTGTATCAGATCTGGATTAGTTCTCCTTTTCTTTTTTCTTTCAGGAAAATGTTCTCTAAAAATTACTTGAGAGAAAACAAGCAGAAAAATGACTCCTCTAATGATAGATCAGAACCCCAAGCCTTTCCTTCGCTTGAGTCTTTATAGAAAGAATTTTCATTCAAAGGGACAGTTAAGTCAAGAAACCTTGATTTATTGATTTAACCCTTCAATTACTTTGGTTAATTATTAATATTTTAACTTAAGAACTTTCTTCTAGTTCCTAGTTAGACTTTTTAGGTTCTAGACTATTTATTATTTTTACATAATAATTAATAATTGGATGGATCTTTTCTTTTCTTTCTTTCATCATTAATATTATTACTATATTTATTCTTTACACATACAGTGTATAAAATACATAATAATATAACACTTGTTAACATTTGTCTTTGGGCATCATATACCATGATCCCTAGACTTAATGACACTTGTTCATTAAGGTCAAGTAGGTAGATGGTTTAGGTATACTAGGCTAAGCAACTCTAAACATCCTTGCATGTTGGATTTCCCTTGTATAATGTGGTATCTCTTTAGTACTTGATGAGAATACAAAAATTCAAAATTTCATTTAATTACTTATAAATAAGTACGATGAGACCAATATTTTTCTCTAGTCGTTTTCACTCAAAATTTATTAAATTCTTTTCAGTAACCCCTAGCGCTTACCAAATCCCATACTCAATGCTTTAACATGGAGTTACAATTCAATGCAATTCTAGATCTCTTCGCTCAACACTAATGCTAGGATGTACTTGTACAATACACCTAGGGATACAATGGCTAAGGATCCGATGCTCTAGAGCTTATGATCAACATCAACATGGAAGGATATAGGGCTTATGCCCAACACTTCCAATTATCTTTTCATGCATTCCAGAGCTTCTTTCTCAACACAAAGGTAAGTACTTATGTGCTCCAAAACTCCTTGCTCAAAATAAATCATCAATCACTCTAGTGCTCCAAAGCATCCCGCTCAACACAAAACATCTCATCAATCATGTGCTTTAGGGTCCATGCCCAACAAAAACACACACACACACACACACACACATATATATATATATTAAATATCATCAATAATTTGCTTACCAATATAAAATCATCATGTTCATATGCAGTGGGGTCTTTGACCCAATATAAAATAAAACATCAAGATAATCATCATAATCAATAGGGACATTCCTATAAGTGTTAGGTCCAAAATTTGGGATATTAGAAGATATTTTATTTCATCCTTGTAGAGGATTTGAATGTGTCCTATCATCATTGGGCATCGTTTTCAAAATTTGACCAAAGTTGACATTTTCAACATTTTCATTTGGTCAAACCAATATATTACTTGTTGAATAGGACCAACGATGAATATGTGGTTATCATGCATCACCATTTAGCATAGTTTATCCTTTGGAGGACACTTAGACACCTTCATGTATGATTTTCAGCCATATTTTATTACTAGGAGGGTGTTCCCACCAAGATGGGTAACACATTTTGGAAAGATGATGACGTGGACTGTCTAAAACACGAGCTTGATTGAGGTTTATATAGTTTCTTCATTGATATTTTGAAAACTCATTCAAGGGTCTAATTAATCATTTTGGTGTTTATTTAATTACATATCTAGTCAAATATTTTTATACCTCTATGGAACTACTACTAGCATTAGCAACTACACATGATGGACACCCTCTGCACTACTCAGTTGTATTCACCTCTCAATTCCATAGTTTTTTCCCAAAGAACCTTCAGTTACAGTCGGATGGCACCTATCTAATAGAATGTTGTGACGATGTCGCACCTTTTTTCCAGATAAGTGCAACCTAGTTTGTTCCTTCCACCCCGATAAGTGCAACCTGGACCAAAAATCCAGATTGCACTTGTCCAAGCTTCTAGAGAAATGTCGATCACTACAGTGACCCAGTTTTGTGAGAACTGATGCGTAAAAACCTCTCTTTTGTGTGACTTTAGACTATCTATTGATTTTATGTCCCAATGGTGACTGTTTTATAGTTATGTGTGACTCCAATCACACCTATTTCACCGATAGGTGCAAACTACAGTTTTTTAGTCCTTTTGGTTTTTGGAAACCATTTTTCCAAACTCTGTGTTTGTGTTCTACCCCTTACCGACCTATTTCCTTCCATGTTCGATTACTTACAACCCATTATTTTCTCTTGTAGTCCTCTTTTCCTTGTACTTGATCCCACTTAGTTGATCTTGGTACCTAAGACAGCATGTGTATTTCCTACAACTTGATCAGTTCCTTATGTGGTCCTGTAATTGTGTACATTTTATTTTCTAGAAGAAATAGCTTTTTTGAAAAATATTTATTTTCATTTACTGTTATTTATTTTTCTTCCTTTCTGTCTCGGTCATCAAATCATCGGGGTTTACACATTACACATCATTTGTGCACACATATCACACCCTAAAGTAAAACACTTGGTTCATGACCCCAAACTAGCCTAAAAATTAGCTTAACTCAACCAACATTGTAACCTCATTTGAGGACCAAAACAATATTGTAGATAAGTTAAGACACTTGATATAGGATTCCAAATAACACCCCTTTGTCACTTACATTTGAGACATAGTTGTTTTCCATTCAAGTAATAAAATCCTCTAATACTTGTTGACACGATCATAGTCGCTCTATCAGAGGGCTCCCTGTTCTGCGGGAGTAAGCCACAACGAAGGGGTTCCAAAATTTAGGGTGAAATACTGCGCTCCATTCTGCACTGAAGGTAATCCTTCATATTCATCCTTGTGCATATCAAGGACCATATCGAGTGTCGAGGAACAAAGGGATGAAGATCCAAGAAACCAATCTAGATGTGTCATGAATGAGGTATCTTAGTTGGCATTATATTTAGGACTCTTGTACCTAAGGTCCCTCTTAGTTGCAGTATTTTCTTAGCCTATTGTTCTTCGATTTCATATTGTTTGAATAGGAATCTCATCACCTACAAAGGACATGATCTATGAGGCGATTCCATCTTGTAGCCAAGATTTGCTTGCACTTATACCCCATAGGTTATTGTGTCACTTTCTTTCTAGGTAGTGTTCATTGTTGGCTTTTTGGCCACTTTGTTGTAGACTTTCCTGTTGTGATACATTGTTGTAGTTCAGTTTTAGAGATTTCCTTTTGTCATGTGAGCCACCATTTTTCCACTTTCCTTTCGCACACTCAATTGTAGTTGGATTTTTGAGCCTTTGATTGACACCATTTGTGCTTCCATTAATTACACGGCACACCATCACGTCATCATTGCTCCGCCATGCTACTCACAAAGAATTAGGGGGCATACCCATTAGTTTGGTTCCTTCAACCATCACTGTCGAATCCATATTTGAAATCGTTCACCACCTTCAAATTCATACACTGCATCTAATTGTGACTGATATTCGTATCAATATTAACCTATCTTATTCACAACCCCATATATCCCCATGTTTGGTGGACCTCCTATCCCCTTTTACGAGGGATGGTTGATAGTGGACTCATGACTACTCCAGCCATTGTTGATTAAGTTGTCTTTTACTCCAATTATGTATGGTCATTGATGTGAACTATTGAGTCCTTAGTGCCCCTTGTGGAGCCCATGAGGGTTAGTGTTTATTTTTTGGTTGTATGTGTGAGAGGATCCCTTTTGACCTTGTCTAATCCCATGATTGAAGCCCTTGAAGGTTTTAGAACAATAAAAAAATTCATGTTTAACCATTGACTTGGTCAAGTTCCCCTAAGTTGTATCATTGTCCCATTTGACTCCATTGTTTACTTCCTTGATCCTAATTGATATTTGGTTAAATTGGTCTTTGTGTTTCTTGTTATTCTTGTACTTTTTTTGGTCTCTTGATTGGTTTTTGGATGGATGATGTGGCTCATGTGTGTAATTCCCTTGATGTGTTGGTGTTGGAGCCCATTGCTTTCATTGAATGGCCTTAAGGTTTTTGAGTTCTTCTGGAGCCCTTGAGTCCACAATCTTAGATAGTGATCCTCTTTCGTGTGGATAATTAGGTCTTGAACTCACACATATGGTGGCTTCATGGCCCTTGGACACTATATGGTAATTGGCATGTTGTAGCATTGTGATCATGCATAAGAAGCCCATAAGGTGTTGAAAACTAATAATGAGGTCTTTGTACCTCTATTTTTGGGTGTTGGTACTCTTATGGTGATGAAGATATATAGTGGAACCACTGGATATGTTTTTAATGATATGAATATCTTGAATATGATGATGATATCCTTGAAAAAAGTCTTTGTTTGCACTTAATTGGTGGTGTTGGGGTCCTTTATACCCTTGATATGATGAGTATATGGTGGATCCCTCCTCCTTATTTACCTGAAGTTTTTGGATGTGAATATATTCGAATCCCTCATGCCTTTAATGATGTCCATTGAATCATTTGACCTTGTAACTTATGCATAAGGTAATATGGCCTTTGGCACCTTTTTGTGTGGAATATTTGAAGTCCTAAAAAAATTAAATAATTTAAGGGTATTAGGCCAATAAGTTCAAAATAAAACCATCATAGGGAGATAGTACTCGCCAATCTATTTTTGTTGATAAGTGGAGCATCTTCTAACTCCTTACGGTTGAAGAGATATGAATTTTTGAAGTTTGTATACCCCTGCTTTTTGGATCATCCTGCCAAACAAAAGATAATTTAATTATTTGTAATTTTGAATTGCATGTCGGCCCAATTTGAGGTACTAACATTCCTCCATGAATTATAAAAATAAAATATCAAACATTTCATTTGTTCATCAATCAATTCTCTCTTTGGTATTTCGCAACTCTTGGAGAAAAGTGTGAAACTTTGTGGAGGAGAAATTTTTGTCCATCTTCACTAAAATTGACATAATTTTCTCATACGTAATCATAATTACAAAATTCTTGGATCTCTAGAAATATTGTTACAAGGGCTATGTGATGACATGATCTAGAGTTTATTTGGGTTTGTATACTATTTATTCATATTATTATCTTCAAAAAGGCATGGTTCATGTTTATGGGTTTCTCTTATGATGACATGTGTCTCTCAAGGATAGAGTTCATAATTGATCTTAGTATATGAGACTCTATATAGGTATATCTATTTGAATTAATTGAATAATTTATAGATTCTATGGTGATGGTTATCTTGGAATATATCTTGATCTGATATTGATATAGATCTTGATGATTATCTTGGATATTATTGACATAGATCTTGGTGTTTATCTTGATTATTGTATAGTGTAGTATTGAATTAAAAAATGAGATGTAAGTAATAGATCATGTGAGTTATTTATTTGATCAACCTAAGTGTTTTCTTTCAAAACTAGTTTGAAATGTGTTGATCATTGTGTCTTTGAATTAAGTGGATCTACACTGTTATTGATTGTTAATGACAACCCTTGACAGTATTGTAGGTGACTATTTTCTTGATATTTGTTTCATTTATTGACTTAATTTGAGTGGAGGAAAATCCTTTTGTGTCTAAGAGTTTATGAGATTTACTGAGTTTGACATAGTTGGTTGAGTGTTTTATCTTCTTGGTTGAGGTATATCATTTTTAATTATCAAGTATTCATTAAGTGTGATTGAGGTTGGTTGTGGTGTCATTGAGTTGAGTGTGATTGGACAAAGTTTGGTTGACCATATGTGAAATCTATTGGTTGCTAAAATGTGTTTCATGATGAACTAGGTCAAGTAGGAAGGGTTGGTTGACTATAAGAGCACTTGATTAGATTGACACAAGTATATGATTGATTTGGGATAGGTACACAGAAACCTTGGTAGAGGTTGGTTGAGTTGAGAAAGATTGACACAAGTTTCCCTATGTGTAGTTGGTTTGACCTAGGTGGTCCGAGTTTGGTGTGCAGACTCGGATTGACTATGTTAGCTGACATGAGGAACATATTGATTGGTATATCTTGGTTGGACATGTTGATTGTATAATTTGATGAGCAGTGTGGTACAACTCTGGTGCAGTGAACAATGGTCAGTTGATGAGTAGTGATCATATTGTGAGCAATGGTTAGTAGTGGAAGTGGTTGTGTAGTGTGCTACATATTGTGTAGTGTAGTATGGTTGTTTATTAGCAGGTCCGCGGGATTAGTATGGTCATGGTTCAGCATTTTCTATATTCATATGAGTGTGGCACGATGGGGTAAGGAAAAACGTTTTATCCTCCTTCCGATTTTAGAAGCAGAACTAGGGAGTTGGAGCTTCCTTCAGGTTGTAGCCTGTAAATCAGAGGGTTGTAGCCTCCTTCCAGTTGTATTTGGAGAATTGAAGTCATTGTAATAAGGGAGTTGTTGACTCCTTCTAGATGTTGCTGGAAAACTACTATTATACTGGTCTTGTTCTTTTTTCCCTAAGACTTGGGTTTCCACGTTGTTAAATCAGTAATTTGTTTCTTCAATTTTGGTTTAATTTTCATTTATTTCGAAGTAACTCTTTTTGTTTTAAGTTTAATTATTTGCTTCCTTTAGGAAAATTTTTGGTTATTAGATGAATTTTTGAACTTAGCTTCTATATTTTTGTTTTATATTTGATCTTTTACATTTTGATGGGGTATTTTAAAGGTCATTATATCAAAGAATGGATTCACAAATGATTATTTTGAGCATAATAATGCATGATCACTACTCAAGCAGCTTTTAAACTTCACACAAAATGCCAAAAAGCTGAAAAACCACGAGAAAATAGCACTAGAATTATTCTTGTAGCGCTGGGGTAAAAAAATAATGAAGGCGCGCTACAAGAATATCGCGACCTTCATTATTCCCGGTTTTCTAGCAAAATTTTGTCATGATTTCAAACGATGAATGACTAATCCCCTGCTGTGAGTTGTTTGCTACGTGTGAACTCCAGAATTATCATGATTCCAAGCATTTCCAGGTCGTGAGGCAAAACGTGATGATTATTATCCATAATGCAGTTTAGCTTGATAGGTAGCCACATAATTTGGTCTAATGTGAAATGAATTGTTACATGCATTCATGCTCGATGGTAGAAGACTTAATAGAATGACGATGCCAGCCTAAAAGCACAGAGATTTCAGTTGCAGAGTTTGGTGGAGGTTTCATAGTCACCCAAAAAACTAGGGTTTCTTTATCTTGACACTTGGAGTTAAATTGGAGCTTGAACGACACCTGTATCTTCCAGAATGGTTCATAAACGGTAGGAGGGGTCATTCAATGTATCTACAGATGACCAATTAAGAGGTATTTCCCAATAGGTTAGTATAACTGCAGATTTGGGGCTTTTTCGGTAGGGTCATTTTTATCAAAATTGGTCGAGGAAAGGGTTAAATTGTGCTGTTAAATGAAATTTCATCCAAAGAGATAGCTTCCTGGGACATGTTGAGATGCTCTGTTAAGTGGAAGACTGAAAATTAGCTCTATATTGGACTATGCATTTGTTGAAGTTTCAAAGAGGCTGGGTCAAAAACTGTGTATGTCATGATGTTTCAAATATTAATATTGCTGTTGGTGCAACATGAGATAAAGGAGCTGGACTTTTAAGACAAAATGAAGACCTAAACATCCTAAACACTTAGTTTTTACTACATGATTAAAGGCTGATCAGTTGGTTTTGAGGTCAAAATTGAAATAGAAAAGGAACTGAGTATCAGATTATCATCCTTGTCTTTTCAACACAAGGTTCCTTTTTTGCAGTTCAAGGAGAGTCTCTTGTTTGAATGAATAATGTACATGATGTCTAGTTTCATTAACAATACAAAAGGATCCGAATACCTAAAATTGCAGGGAGACCTAAGTTGTTAGGTGTGGAAGTTTATTGTTTTTGAAAGCAGATGAAGGCGGCGAGGAGTTAAAAGTCTGAAGACAGATGAAAACCTAGTATCATTTTGATTCAAACTATTGAGAGATGAAAGTGATAAGTTTGAGCTTATTTCTGCCTTATATTCCTCTCATCTAACCTCTGAACAGTCTGCAATTAATCTAGAAGGTTGACAGCCGAGATTCTTCTTGTAAGCTCTTATTTTGCAGAGATTGTTTATACAGGATTCTGGCAGGTTATGGTGCTCAATACATAGGCTTATGTTTCATATTGGAGATTAACAACCAATAATTAAATTGCATGACAGTCACCAGTTGCAGTGAAGAGTTTGGACCAGTTGCAATGAAGAGTTTGGAAGATTTCAAATGACCTAAGTCTCTTATGCTTATGATAAACCTAATCTGTATTAGGAAAACAAAGGAGCAGTTAGATAAGATTAAAAGGAGCTGTCAATGAAACCTAAGAGATTTGAATGCAGCAGGCATCTATCAGATCATAAATTGAAACCTAAAACCATATAGTTTTCATCCCTTGAAGAAAAAGATGGGTAAGAGTGGTAAAGTGAACAAAGTAGAACCAACTGATGTAGGGTGGATTGAAAGGCTCCCTGGATGTGTTGAATTATTTCAACAAGCTGGATGGATGGACTTTTTCAAGAAGATAAATGGGTATAATGCGGAACTGTCTTGCAGGTTTGCATAGTGCTGTAAATATGACATGGTGACCTTTGATACTCTTAAATTCAAGATGAAAGTAGAGCTGATTGCAAGGATTGACAGAGAGAGAGAGAGAGAGAGAGAGAGAGAGAGAGAGAGAGAGAGAGAGAGAGAGAGAGAGAGAGAGAAAGAATATTGTAAGAAGGCAATATAGAGAAAGAGAAGAGATCTAGGAGAGAAGGGCTCCCGACAGTGAGTGTAGAGTTACCCAGAAGATCTCTAGCTGCACAACAGGTTGCAGTAGAACTGTGTACTCTCTCAAGCTATAATAGACACAGTTCTGTGGACGTAGCTTCTACCCTGGAAGTGAACCACGTAAAACCAGTGTGTTATGTGATTATTTCATGTGATTGTGATTTACTTAGTTGATATCTGTTATCTATTACGTGAATGTTGTATATCAGTTAGTAAATGTCTGTATGTCCTCATTCAGTTAAAGGTGGATTTACATGTATCAAGCATCTGCATATGAGTTTATCAGCGCTTGTTTCACACAGTAATAAGTCATTCTGTTAAAGTGTTTCCAGTATAATTATTTGAACAGTAAGTATAGTCGAGGTAGAGTGTGTTGAACAGTGGAAGTTCACGTCAGAGTGTTTAATATCTTGTTGAAAGTTAGCCAAGTCACTCCACCCAGTGCGATAGCCTTTAGACTGTGAGGGTCGCAATGGGCTGTACTATAGTAGATATCACGTTGACAGTAGGTGATATCGCACCGTCAGAGGAGCTGTGGTGTGGGACAGCACAGATTGTGGGTTAAGTGGAAGAGAGAGTTGCACATCGCCAGAGTCACTGCGATGCGATAGGAGTCCTTCCCCTGTTAGAACCCATGAGGAAGAGAGACTGCGCATTGTGGAGAGAGATCTCGCTGACTAATAAGGGCTGCGAGACCCCAAGATGCTACAGAACTTGGTCAAAGACACTTGAGTCTTTGGCCAACCCATTAGAATCACTTCGGGTGAGACTTCAGGCCACTCCGCCATTTTTCGTTGAAAGGGCCAGTGAGCTAGGGGTGTTGTTGGTACAATATAGTAAACCCGGGTCTGCCCATAGAACCAAAAAATGGTTCCGTTGCCGATTTTGAACAAACTGAGCACTAATGTTTTGTTGGCATCCTACTAAAGACGAACTCAACCAGTGGGTTGAGTCTACAGAAAGAGAAATTGCCGAACAAGAGAATAAGAGTCCTAGACTGAGTACAGAGGACTGGTTACAAAAACATATCTTTACAGACCTGCATACGATATTTTTTGCGACCTATAGAAATGAGTTGTACGACTAGTTATCAAATTTGACTGATCAGAGAATATTCAGAAAGAAAAGAAACATTGTCTGGACACTGGAGCTGATTCAGACTGTGAAGAGCCTTGATAATCCCATTATGAGGATAGTATACTTCTGGCTTGTGAGTGTGCTAGAAGGCTTCGTCACAGAGTTTGCAGTTGAACAGAGAAAAAGCTTCAGCGAGGCTGAGCGGTACTTATTCAAAGGATATCGTGGTAAGTACCTAAAATCTTTAAACTTGTCCATTAAGATGTTATTATATGAAAAAGGAGTAATGGATATAGTTTCAGACCAATAAGTTAAGAAGGTGTGATGTCACAAGAGTTTGAGAGTGATTTTGATGACATTGGATGTACACGTAGTGGAAAGAAATATAAAGTAGATTTCAGATCTCCCATATTTGAAGACAGTTCAGATAATACTAGACAACAGAGTCATAGTAAGACAGACAGAACAGAAGGGGGTATCCCTTACCACCCTTATACCCCACAGAAACAGACCGGGACTCAGAACAATCCCATAGAAACTCCATCTAGTAGCTCCCACACAGTACATACTATCGCTACATCACCTCCACCTACACCACCGAGTGGTAATAACACAGCAAACCAACATCCACCACGCAGAAATAGAATGGGGGATTATATGAAGTTACCTACCTTTAAGGGTACAGGGGCAGAAGACCCAGAGCAACACTGGTTTCTATGTGAAGCCGTGTGGACCATTAAAGGAATCCATGATGATAATATTAAACTTGTACAGTTGGTCACCACACTTAGGGAATGAGCCTTAACATGGTATATGAAGTATACCTTGGTGATACCCAGAACACCTATACAGGTCAGGACCACCATGATCAAAGATTTTAAGAAACCTAAGTCTGAGTCGCAGTGTATCACAGAGCTCAAAGACATTAAACAGTTACCTACAGAGTCAGTATGGGACTTCGATAAAAAATTCAAAGCCCTCATAGACCAAGTTAGCTTTGAGTTTGCGCCTTCGCAGCATAAGGAATGGTTTATTGCAGCACTGCTCCCTCACATCAGATTGCCATTAATGTAGCAGAAACTCCAGATGTAGGATGACGCGTTGGAGATGGCGATGAAACTAGAGGCTTCACTTGTAGCTAAAACCAGCACAGGTATGACAAACCTGCAAAACCAGTTAGCAAATCTCACATTACAGATGCATGACATTAGAAAAGGAAAAGAGATTGCACAAGACATATGGTGTATCAAGTGTAAAGCACAAGGCCATACTAAAGATAACTGTCCAGTATTTGTTGAATACTTATCAAGTGGGGCTCCTAACCCCTTAGCACATACTCAAGGGCCATGGTGTGGACTATGCAGAACAAAAGGACATCTACCTCAGCAATTCCCTATACTTCAGAAGTATATACAGACACCTAATAACTTATACTGTACCTTCTATAAGTCAGTAGGACATGATGACCATACCTGTAGAGCCTATGATCTCATGTTAGATAGAAAACACGACTTGTACAGAGTCCAATCAGAGACACAGGGTCCAACAGCAGGACCACAGCATGATCCGGCTCATGTTGGGCGTGGAGGAGGCTTTGGCCGTGGTCATGGACTAGTCACTTGTTACAACTGTGGAGTTGTAGGACATTATGCTAGGGACTGTCAGAGCCCCACTACGACATGTAATTATTGCAAATCTTATGATCACGCTATAGAAGAATGTCCTACCTTGATAGCTAAGATCAGAGAACCTAAGCCAATAGTACACCAGAACATCCAGCTTATTGCTGCTGAGCAAAAAGAGCCAGAACCAAGAGTCAACATTGTGACTCACAGTAGTGCTTCCACTAGTGGCACACCGTAGGATAGTGAAAAGAACACAGGACCAGAGTGGGTGCGCAAAGCTACTAATAAATCACCACCACTCGACCTACAGAAAAATAAAGAAACATTTCAAGAAGGTAAGACTTTCTTTGATGACCCTATGAAATCAGGATCGCAGGTACTACCATCTAGGGGCATACTGTAGAAAACACCCTGTGACCTTAGTCCTGTACAGATATCGCAGGCTACCACATCAGGAAGATGCAATGAGGATGAGTCAACAGGAAGCGTACAATCCTTCCTACGGAGTTGTCTAAAACTCGTGAGAAATGAGCAAGCTATAAGAGAACTTCAGCGCATCATAGATCGGTACCTGCCATCTTCTTCAGTGAGCAGTGTGCAGCGTGCTGTTCATAACATTATGGGCCATACAAGAACAGGAAGAGAGATGCGACTCACAACACAAGTTCGAGAATTTGAAATGGATGAGGTGATCCTAAATCTAGGATCAGAGGTAAACGTTCTGACTAAGCAGACATGGGAACATATGGGTAGCCCTAAGTTAGTCATATCACCTATCCATTTGATATTAGCTAATCAACAGAGGGTATCACCACTGGGTCGACTACCGCAGGTGCCAGTTGACATTGACGGAGTTCGCAGCTTTGCGGACTTTGAAGTTTTAGAAATCATTGGCGATAGTAGACCATATCTAGCATTACTAGGCATTGATTGGGAGATCAGTAACATGGCCATTATCGACCCAAAGAGAAGACAAATTACCTTTGAGGATGCACAGATCCGGGTCATCGCACCGTTGGATCCTCTTCAGGGTCCTAGATACATTAAACCTATCCGAGCAGAGGAAGAGGCACGTAACATGGAGAGTCTCTATCAAATGACTGTGAACCAGAGTGACTACATCAATCCAACCGTAGAAGGGGACATTAGTTGGCGATGCGACAGCTCATGTGCATTGGATTCGGATGTTGGTCTAGAAAACTGGAAGAACAGACTTTACGAAGTCTCAGCGCGCAGATGTGCATTTATGACTAAGTCACTGCGATGGATTGGCACAGAGACTAACGAGACACCCTCATTTCATGGTCTAACAGATATCCATGACTTTCTCCCACAATTTGAACAACAAGTTCCTCACGAGCAGAGGATTGCAGCTATGGACCTTGTAGTATGATCCACACCTGCAAGATGGTGGTATGCACATAAAGAGAATATCGCATCATGGGATGATCTTAAGAGATTGATGGCGATCAGATTCTATACTGACAGGGAGTATGTCCAGCAGCAATACACAGGACAAAGTGACCCCAGGTCACATATTCAGACTTGTGAACAGAATTGGTCGAACATTCCCGAGGATGAATGGGTTCACCGATTCATTCACACTTTGGACACAGTTCGAAGGAACTGGTACACAGAGACTGAATTGCGCAAGGGAATGACCACATGGCCACTTATCATAGACATGTTTTTACTCACGTTCACTTTTGAATCTGATTATCCAAGCATTAATCAGGCCCTAGATGCAATAAAGATTAAGATATTTGAGGACTGTACCCTATCAGTACATACTCAACATGAGTGGGCCATCCAATTAGAAGATGTGCTCGAGTGCTATAACTTCACAGCAGAACCAGAGGATGAGGGTGACCCTCTCAAAATCAACATTCCAGAGTCAGAAGGGACTCGCGATGTTGATGGACTGAAGCTAGAGACTCCAGCTATCATGGAGCCTATCAAGATTAAGAAGATCAACATTGGCACAGACACAAAACCAAAGTTTGCATACATTGGATACTATTGGAATGATGAAACAGTAGGACAGATTGCAGACTTGCTACATGACTATCAGGACCTATTCCCCACCAAGTTCATAGAGATGAAGGGAATAGTTGGAGACTTGGAAGTATTGAGGATACCATTGAAAGAGGATGCTAGGCCAATCAAGCAGTGCCCATACAGATTAAATCTGTGGCATAAAGAAAAATTTAAGGACGAGATCGATAAGATGCTAGCAACATGCATCATTGATCCCATAGAAGAGAGCGAATGGGTTAGTCCCATGGTCGTGCAAGAAAAGAAAACCAAAGGAGACATCAGGATCTGTGTCGAATTGCGTAAACTCAATGATGCATCACTTCATGACCCGTTCCCAACACCTTTCACTGATGAAGTGCTAGAGAATGTGGGAAGAAAGGAGTTCTACTCCTTCACTGATGGCTTTTCAGGCTATCACCATATCAGAATCCATCCAGAAGATCGATCTAAGACCACTTTTGCGATAGAATGGGGCTCATTCCAGTATACGGATGGGCACCTGTTGAGTTTACTAAGCATCAAAAGAAGCAATTGGTTGTCAAAGCAGCAGACTTCACCTTGATCGTAGGACAACTATACAAGTTAGGTCCAGATGAAGTCCTGCGCAGATGTGTCATACCGCACGAGAAAGAGGCCATTATCAGAGAAGCACATTCCGGTACCGCAGGAGGTCATTTCACAGGAAAGCCGACTGCGCAGAAAATCCTGACCGTAGGATTATGGTGGCCTACTTTGCATAAGGATACTAAGGAATTTTGCAGATGCTGCAATATCTGCCAGAGGGTAGGAAAACCTTCGTGGAGAGATGAAATGTTGCTGCAACCACATATTACATTGCGGGCATTTGACAAGTGGGCTATAGACTTTGTGGGTCCTATCAACCCACCAGGAAAATGAATTGGTGCGAGATACATCATCACAGGAACAAAATACCTCACCAGATGGGCGGAGGCTAAAGCAGTAAGGAATTGTGATGCTGCTACAGCTTCACAGTTCCTCTTTGAGAACATCATTAGTAGATTTGGATGTCCAGTAATTTTGATGAGCAATCAAGGCACCCATTTCTTGAACCACACTATTGAGGCCTTGACAGAGGAATTTCAGATACAGCACCATAAGAGCACTCCCTACCACCCACAAGCTAATGGTACAGTGGAGGCCTTTAACAAGATTCTAGAAAACGCTCTTACTAAGATCTGCAACAGCCAAAGAAATGATTGGACCTCAGGGTTAATGCTGTGTTATGGGCTTATAGGACAACATCTAAGAAACGTATAGGACATACACCTTTCAGCTTGGTGTATGGACAAGAGGCTATTATGCCTATGGAGTATATTATGTCCAGTCTAAGAATTGCTCAGATCATCAGGATGACAGACACATATACAACAAATGAAAGGCTAGCGTAGCTTCTTGCCTTAGAGGAAGACAGGTTCATTGCAGGATTCCATCAGAAAGTGCAGAAGGCACGAGAGAAAGCTTGGCATGACAGGCATGTAAAGAACAAGATTTTTCAGATAGGAGACCTAGTCCTCCTCTACGACAGTAAGTTTGTGAAGTTTTCAGGAAAATTCAAGACGCATTGGTTGGGGCCATACTAGATTCAGCAAGTTACAGATGGAGGAGTCATTCAACTCAACAAACTGAACGGGGAGCTTCTTCCCACTTTCATTAATGGCAGTAGGCTTAATCTTTACAGTACTAGCCACTCCATGTCCCAGCCTTAACTCAGACAGTTACCAGAGTGCAGATGTCCAGTGTAGTTGAAAGGAGGCATCACACCAATAGTTAGTCTACACTGGCAGGTAAAAAGCATTCGCATGAGGAGAGATGAAAAAAAAAAACCTGATAATTTTGTTTTGCACAGGTGATGCGGTGTGACATCATGGTAAGGCGATGATTCCCCGTGCCACGTATCCATTTTTGAAAAAGGACAGAGGGCCAGTCAATTTTCCTTCTGACAGGTAGTTAATGAAGAAATGACCGGTATACCTTACCATAGATTTGGCAATAGCATAATAAATTTTCCAGATTTAGTAAATCTTCGACAAATTTAGTAGATTTGGCACACAGGTTTCGAGGGAAATTTGATTGGATTTCAGCATTTAATGAGGATTGAAACGACGGGTGTGGTCTCATCCATGCAATTAATACCACCGATGGGTTCAGCCTAGATGACCGTTGCATCTGGGATTATAGCCTTCAACATAAAAAGTAGAGATCATTCATTCAGGATGATTACTTTTGCAAGATACGAGAGCTATAGAGTAAGTTGTTAAGTTTCCCCTGTGTAGAGCTAATTTCATTACAGAGAGCTGTGATTTCCCTATTTCGCAGCCATTTCCAATCCATAGTATTGCACCGAGTGGGTTCTGTCTGAGGAGGAACCTTTAGAAGACATTTTGAGACGATTCGAGTGTGGAGGACTTGTGTCCGCTATGGCAACACCACCCAAGAGTATGAAACCAATTTCATCACAGGCCAGACAGCTACCAAGGATGAGGAGTCAAGCTCAGACAGTAGACGAGTCCAGCCTAGAACAATGAAAAAGGGAAAGGAGGAAAGTAAAAGTGAGAAATAGAAAGAGAAGGCCAACTCAGATGGTTGTGCACGTGTAGTTTCCCAGAAGATCTCACGGAAAGAAAAAAGGACCGAGAAACAGGCATCCGAGATGCAGAAAAACAAAAGAAAAAAGGAAAAGAATGAAGGTTCTCGAAATAGAATTCAAGGCCTGTATAGTTTGTACGAAAGGATCCAGACTGAATGAAATGTTTGAGAAGGCTGGAGGATACAAATTTTCCTTGTGATAAAAGTTCTAACCCAGAGAAAAGAGGAAAGGATATCTGTGGAAGACTTCTCAAAACTTGAAGATCCTTAAAAGGTCTCGCAAGCATCGAGAGCGAGAGCATGACAATAAGGGAAGGAAAGATAATAGAGACCAATGAACTAAGTTACAGAAGCTATGCAGAATGAAGTCGCAGGACTTCAGGACAAATTTAAATGGACTTCGCAGGAAGCCAAGGAGAAGCTACAGCAGGAGAAGCCCGCTGTTAGTGGCTCAAGGACGAGCCACAAGTAAGTGTTAGGGGACTGTTGGAGTAGGGTCCCGTAGCTATAGGAGAAGCTGCCATTTTGGCGGATAGATAGTTTTGGCGAAGATATAAGAGATAAGGTAAAGCTACAACACCGTAGCATGTTTCTAGCTGCAGATCAGAGTCGAAAACTGTGACTATTGGGATAGAGAAATCAAAGAAGACGATAGTACCTGAGCGGCTGAGAGGAGAGAGCTCACCCACTGCACTAAAGGCAGCGTTCGAGAAGAGAGAGCTCACCCACTGCATTCAAGGCAACGACGGAAGACAGGAGGGCTTAGCTACCCTCATAAAGGAAAAAGGGCAACGAGGCCAAGGTATTGAAGACAAAGGACAGAAAGGGAAGTGGCGTCAAGTACCCATGGTCAGCACCAGGAAGCATGGAAGACTGCAGAGAGTTGTGGTGTGACGGAAAGCGGCAGTTCGAGTACAGATAGATCGACTATCACTAGTTAGGGTTTTGGGTTACTGTTGGGACAGGCCCACAGTGTTGTAATGGTGAGACCTTCAGGCCACCTATAAAGGGATGTATTTTGTATTGTAAAAGGTTAGCCAGCTAGTCATTGGGTCTTTTAGCTAGTCAGGCAATTAGAGAGTCAGCTGATCTGTTAGCTCATAGTCACTCGTGCTCTGGTTCTGTATTCAATCTGTAGTATCTTACTGTAACCAGTGTATGGATCATAGAAGCATGTATGTAACAATCCGCAGGGATTGACAGAGAGAGAGAGAGAGAGAGAGAGAGAGAGAGAGAGAGAGAGAGAGAGAGAGAGAGAGAGAGAGAGAGAGAGAAAGAATATTGTAAGAATGCAATATAGAGAAAGAGAAGAGATATAGGAGAGAAGGGCTCCCGGCAGTGAGAGCGGAGTTACCTAAAAGATCTCTAGCTATACAACAGGTTGCAGCAGAACTGTGTACTCTCTCAGATATTATAAACACAGTTCTGTGGACGTAGCTTCTACCCTGGAAGTGAACCACGTAAAACCAGTGTGTTATGTGATTATTTCATGTGATTGTGATTTACTTAGTTGATATCTGTTATCTGTTACATGAATGTTGTATATCAGTTAGTAAATGTCTATATGTCCTCATTCAGTTACATCATTATTGAAGGTTAAAGGTGGATTTACATGTATCAAGCATCTGCATATGATTTTATCAGCTCTTTTTTCACACAGTAATAAGTCATTTTGTTAAAGTGTTTATAGTATAATTATTCAAACAGTAAGTATAGTTGAGGTAGAGTGTGTTGAACTATGGAAGTTCACGTCAGAGTGTTTAATATCTTGTTGAAAGTTAGCCAAGTCATTCCACCAAGTGTGATAACCTTTGGACTGTGAGGGTTGCAGTGGGCCGTACTATAGTAGATATCGCGTTGACAGTAGGCGATATCGTACCATCAGAGGAGCTGTTGTGTGGGACAGCGCAGATCGTGGGTTAAGCGAAAGAGAGAGTTGTGCATTGCCAGAGTCGCTGCGATCTGATAGGAGTCCTTCCCCTATCAGAACCCACGAGGAAGAGATACTGCACGTCATTGAGAGAGAACTTGCTGGCTAAGAAGAGCTGCGAGACCCCAGGATGCTACAGAACCTGGTCGAAGACACTTGAGTCTTTGGCCAACCCATTAGAATCACTTCGGGTGAGACTTCAGGCCGCTCCGCGGTCTATCGCCGAAAGGGCCAGTGAGCTAGGGGTGTTGTTGGTACAATACAATAAACCCGGGTTTGCCCATAGAACTAACAGAATCCCTCATTCCTTTAATGATGTAGATCGAAGCCTTTGACATTGGAACTTATGCATAATGTAACATGGTATTTAGCACCTTTATGTGTGGAATATTTGAATTCCTTAATAAATTGAAGAATGGAAGGATGTTAGACCAAGAATTTGAAAATAAACTCATCATAGATATATAGTTCTTATTAAGCCATTTTCGTTGATATGTGGAGCATATTCTAACCTCTTATGGTTTAAGAGATATGAATTTTTGAAGGTGGTGTACCCCCTTTTTGTGTGAACTGACCAAACAAAACATAATTTAATTATTTGCAATTTTGAGTTGCATGCCAGTTGATTTTGATGAACTAAATTTCCTACATGACTTATATAGATAGAATATCAAACATTTCATTTGTTCATCAATCAGATCTCTCTTTCATATTTCACAACTCTTGGAGAAAAGTGCAAAATTATATGGAGGAGAAAGTTTTTGGCATATTCACTAAAATTCACATAACTTTCTAATTATTATGAGGGATATGTTGTGACATGATATAGAGTTTCTTTTTGTTTGTCTATTATTTATTCGTCTTATGATATTAAAAAAGGTATGGTTCATGCTTCTGGGTTACTCTTGTGATGGCAGATGTCTCTCATTGATACAATTCATATTTGATCTTAGTATGCGAGCCTCTATATTGGTACATGTATTTGAAGTCATTGAATATTTTCTGGAGTATATGGTCATGGTTATCTTGGAATATCTCTTGATGTGATCTTGATATAGATATTGAGTATTATCTTGGATATTATTGGCATAGATCTTTGTGTTTATCTTGATTATTGTATAGTGTAGTATTGAATGAGAAGTTGACATGTAAGTAATAGATCTTGTGAGATGTTATTTAATTTATCGACCTAAGTGTTTATCATTATTGCATTGACATAAGTGGAGATGGATTATTATTGATTGTTAATGAAAACCTTTGACAGTATTGTAAGTGACTATTTGCTTGATATTTGTTTGATTTGTTGACTTGATTTGAGTGGAGTGAAAAATCCTTTTGTGTCTAAGAGTTTATGTGATTGAATGAGTTTGATATAGTTGGTTAAGTATTTTTTCATCTTGCATGAGGTTATTTGGTTGAGGTATATCATGTTTAATTTTCAAGTATTCCTTGACTGTTATTGAGGTTGGTTGTGGTGTCATTGAGTTGAGTTTGATTGGACAAAGTTTGGTTGACCATATGTGAAGTCTCTTGGTTGATTAAATGTGTCTCTTTATGAAATAGGCCAAGAAAAAGGGTTGTTTTACTGTCAGAGAACTTGATTAGGTTAACACAAGTATATGATTTATTTGGCATAGGTACACAACCAGTTTGGTACATGTTAGTTTAGTTGAGAAAGATTGGCATAAGTATTTATTATGTTTCCACATTTCATAATGTATGTAAGTTGTTTAACTATTCAAGTTTGATTAATTTTTTAGATTTCTGTTTTTTTATATTTTTACGTTTTCTTATTTTGATTATTAAATGGCAAGAATTGAGTGACAATTTCCAGATAATATGTTTTTTTTAATGTTTAAAGATTCTTTCTTTCAAGTGTTTTTTTTTTCTTTAATAGTTTTATATCACATTCATATAATTTGTCAATATCTTTTAATAACTCGAATATTTCCTTCTTTTAATTCTTTCTTAATTTTATGGTTTTTTTATCCATTTCATCCATAACCCTTTTAGTCAATTTATTGTTTTTTTTGTCTATATAACCTGTTTTACTCATGTATGTTTTAAAGTGACATAATGAGCCTATTTTACTCATGTATGTTTTAAAATGACATAATGAGCCTTTTCTTGTAATTTTATGATACTAGTTTATATATTGCAAAACCCATTTCATCCATAACCTTCAATTTATTGTTTGATTTTGTGTCTATACAACCTATTTTACTTATGCATGTTATAAAGTGACATAGTGAACATGTCCTTGATTATATATTGGAAAAATGACAACAAAACTATTATTGTACCATCGTTTTAATGGTCATTTTTATTAATACAAATAATGATACAATTACCATATTAATAAATAACAATATTGATTCACAAGAATAAGTAAATTTTTAAATAACTAAATATGACTTAGTTTCTTTGAAGGAAAAAGACAAGCAATGGACGTTGATTTAAATCTTTATGTTATGAAGTGTGGCTCAATTTCTAACTCCATATAAATTTCATAGATAATTTGCATGCCTCTTATTTCTACATAATAATTCTAATTATAACTGGAATTAAATTTAAGATAGCTTAATTATAAGAAGAATTTACCTAAAATGTCTCATCACTATATGTGATATTATCAAATTTTGTTTATATTCCCAAAAAATTTATTAGTGACCATATTTGTGATTTTACAAAAATAGAATATCAACATAAATTAATTTGTGTTTTTTATTCATATTTCCTTATCTTTCATTATCAACCTTTAAAATGATTTATTGCGCCGAGAGGCGCTCTACAACTCAGTATGGGGGAGATCTTGTAACGTTACATAATGTTATGTAACATTACATAACGTTATTTTTATTAATAAAAAATAAAAATTTAATTATAAGACAAAATAAATGTCGACAACCTAATATGAGGAAGATGTAATCTTCCTACCTAACAAAACAATAAAAAAGTAAAAATTTAATTATCTGGAAAAAGAAAATGTGAGTTAAAAAAAAACACAATATGGGGGAGATGTTGTAATGGTCCTACCTAACAAAATAATAAAAAATGAAAAATTTAATTATCCCCAAAATAATTGTTGGTCTTGAACATGGTTTTAAAACCATGTGAAAGGCCTTCTAGTACATTGTTTAGGAGGGCCTTGCACATGGTTTTCAAGGCCTCCTAAACAACCCATGCTTTTAGGAGGGCCTTGTATATGGTTTTAAAACCATGTATGGGGAGATGTTGTAATGTTCATTTCTAACAAAATAAAAAACAATAATAAATATTATATGTGGATTATAAATAATATTAAATATTAATAATAAAAATATTATGTGTGGATCTTAAATAAAAAGATGTGTCTTTTGGTTTGAATCAAATTAATGGATATATAGAGGACACACCAAAGTTGATAGCTCATTGAGTACAATACCTAAGAAGAGGTTTGCAGCTCGAGATATTTGATCCCTCTCGGTGCTTGATAGAGCCTAGAATTTGGATCTACACTGGTAAATAATCCAAATAATATTTACTAAAAGTTGTCATGCTATCCCTATTTATTTTTAGATTATTGCACCGAGAAGCGCTCTACAGTCCAGTATGGGGGAGATCTTGTCACGTAACGTTTCGTAACGTTCCTCATGTAAATGTCGGCTATAAATTTTTACTTCTATTTAATTAAAAGTAAATAATTTATTTGGCTCATTAAAATAAAAACAAAGCGACATGTATTTTGAAACAACTACTATACAAACACCAATAGATAATAAAAAAATGCATAAGAACTTATCAAGAGAAGAAATATCTGTCGCAAAGAGAAGATCTACCCCAAACAGAAGACTGCTGCAAACAAAAGAGAAAGAGAAGATTGCCACAAAGAAAAAAACAGAAGATCTGCCCAAACAAAAGACTTTTGGAAAGAAAAGAGAAAGAGAATATTGTTGCAAAGAAAAACTAAAGAATATCTCCACAACCAATAGGTAAGTTTTTGAAATTGATATTATAATTTTACTATTTATGAAGAGGTTCTAAAATTGAAACCAAATCCAATTATTGAAACTGAAACCAAAATAAACATATACTGAAATATATATTAATGTATAATCCAACATGAAAACCATGCCTTCGTCCAATTCGCACAGACAAACTGTGCGTTCAATACCATCTGTGAAATTTTGAGATTTATACAAAAAAACATGGGTAATAAAACAGAATCCAACCCACATTCTTTAGCCTTGGAAGTTCTTCTCCTGTAGTAAAACTAGCTAAGCCTAAAAGCTAATCTTTGTCTACTAACACGATTTACCGAGATGCATCTGTCATAAAACATGCAGCAAAAAAACAGACAAAACCACAACCATTAACATTAAGGCAAATATGATGATTTTATCATATTTTGGCTTGCCATCATCTTCACAAAGTTGATTTTAATATATATACATTTTAATATATATTTCATAAACTTCGAGAAAAAACAAAAACAAAATATATATATATTAATTTTAATTTTATTTAAATATAATTGGATTTTTTTTAATTTAAATCAAAATCATAAGTTAATTATAGTTATAAATTTCGGATAATTAATAATAAGAACTATATGTAGTATAGTGGTAAGGGTGTTGTGATAATGGGAATGAGGTTCAAGGTTAAATTTGCGTAAAAATCAGTGTATGGTTTTTATATAGTTATAGATATAGTTATAGATTTTAGTGTATTATTAATAAGATTTCAGTGTATTATTAATAAGAACTACTTGCGATATAGTGGTAAGGGTGTTGGGATAATGGGAAAGAGGTTCAAGGTTAAATTCTCCCAAGTCACCTAATTCTTTTGAATATTTCTTGAATTTTAAACTTGCATAAAATTCAATATATGGTTTTTTTATAGTCATAGATTTCAGTGTATAGTTTTTAAATATTGCATAAATTTCAGTGTATTGTGTATAAACATTGCATAAATTTCATTCTCTAGTGTTTAATCACTTCATAAATTCTAGTGTAGCTATTATTCATTCGATGCATTAATTTCATTGTTGTATCATTATACAAAAGTTTCATTGTATATGTTAATGATAATCATTTTTATGTAGAGTTTGACCTAGAAATGGAAGATGTGCATGCAGAAGATGCTATGAGAGAAACAGGAGAGGGACAAATAGTACAAAATGTTGAATGTCAAAAAGCATATCAAGGAAGAAAATCTAATGAAATGACATCAGAAGAAGGAGAAGAACGAAAAAAAGAAAAGGCAGATCAAGAATAGGTCTCTTGTGTTTGATTTTGCTTGTCAACTATATTGTTGGGCTTGTTAGTCATAGATTCAGAAGAGGTTTTCACCTTGGGAGATTGGATCCCTCTCGGCGCTTGATAGAGCCTAGGATTTGGATCTAGGCTGGTAGTAACAAACAAATATCATTTTTGTTAATATCATTAAGTCATACTTTGCAAGCAACTTATATACGTTATAAGGTGGTCATTGGTTCAATTCTTAAATTAAATTGAATTGAACTCGAGTAACACTTATGTAATTCCTAAACCCTTTATCATGTAAAATGTGTATCTATCACAATGACATTTATGTGGTGTTTAAACTCATGATGACATCAATGAGAATCCTATTTAAGAAAAAACATGGATAAAAATCTTATGCAAAACATTGTCCCTCTAATAGACCCTCAATCACCCAACTTAAGCATCTATCATAATGACATCTATCACCCAACTTAAGCATCCATCATAATGACATGTATAGGCCATTTAAAACATTTGGGATATGCCTCATAAGCCTATCCTTAATAGTGCATATCTAAAAACATTCTTCTCAAGAACAAATATGAAAATCCTATCGACAAAGGTACTCCTTTATGGTTTTTAGAAAGTTATTTGTAAAAATATCTTAGGTAGTTGAACCCACAATTTTCTACAAACCAAAAAAAATAAAAAAAAAGAATATAAATAATTTAAACTAGATTATCTATATCTTTGAAAATTACATACAAAAATATACTACCATATATTTGAATCCTTTCAAGTATCATATTTCTCATAAATATACTAGAATTGTTTCTATAGTTTATATCATCCCAATTACTACTTCAAGCTTCATAAATATACTAGAATTTTTTCCATATTTTATATCATCCCAATTACTACTTCAAGCTTCATAAATATACAAGAATTTTTTCCATAGTTTATATCATCCCAATTACAACTTCAGTATTATTTTTACAATTCAATATAAAAAAGTTATAGTTTATATCATCCCAATTACTACTTAAGCTTCATAAATATACTAGAATTTTTTCCATAGTTTATATCATCCGAATTACAACTTCATAGATATAACATTGTTCATTATTTTTAGTATTATTTTTACAATTCAATATTGAAAAGTTGTGTCACTTAAATTGATACATTCAATATGAAGTTTTAAGTTTTCTAATAACTTAATACATGATATAAGAGTTAAATACTTTTAATTTATGTAGATTTTCAATAAAAGATACAAAAATTTTGTATTATTGTGTGCAAGTTTATGGATATACATTATGTAGAAATTTAAAACTGATTTAACTTTTTGTAATGGACCCTCTTTATCATCATAATCATTAAAAACTATGGCACAATGATTGTATTTAAAAATATTAATCAAAATATATTAAAAATAAAATAAAATTATTGCTTGGGTTAAATTCACTTTAGGTTTTATCATATGTGATAATAAATTGCATTTCAATAAAAAATAATTGGGTCGTATCGATATTGGCCTCCAGTAATGTAATAAATAATGAGCCAACACATGTGAAGCTGTATAATGTTCTCCATGTAAATAATTGATCGAGGACATTGTTTTGAGGTATAGATTTATTGAGATATGCCTAGTACTGCTAAGAAATCCATGGATAACAACAATCTTCGGCTATATCGACAACAAGTATGGAAGATAGTACCAGCGTGTATGGTAGCTAGACTCTCAGAAGTACAATTGAAGCAATGGATACACAATGATGAATAGCCTCATAACTAATGAGAACTTTTCGCGCCGGGTCTTCATCAACGTAGTTATAATCTTTTGATCTACCGACAATAAACCTTCTATGTCAGCATGCCATCTACTAAATCGTATTTAACGAACAATATAAAACTTCTGGGCAAGTCACGTTTATTTATGAATACACCGCCAGTCATTTATTTTGGTCTCTTAGACACTAGCGCCAAACCAACGTCCTTACATCTTTCTTCTCCTTCCATTCTTCCAAAACAGCAATGTGTCAGCTGCCATGACATTGCAGACACAAAATGCTATCAGATTTTAATTCTTCATTCTATGCAGCATTTTCAACTCTATCAAGTCCATAGCCATAACAAAAGTAAAAAACACCAAGTAATAGGATCTCGGATCATGATAGATGATAATGAAGTAGGCATTATTTTGCGATCCAGATTCCTACTTTTATTATCAAACAAATATTATATTAGCATAGCAATAAGTAAAGTGGCCTTAAATGTATATAGGCATAATAAGCCATTTAGTTTTGTGAGGATAGCTCACTGTAAAACAAAAGCTAAAATATATAATTTTATATCCATTATTCATACAAAATTGTAAGAGATAATGTAATCACAAAACACATACTATTTAATAAACAAAAAAAATGGTATGAAAAAACAAAATCAAATTGTTACTAGTACCTATGCTTTTTCATCTATAGACTAGAATGTTTATTGTAGAGATTGATTTTATGGCAGTGATTCAAAATTAGAAATAAACAATTATATATATATAACACAAACTGTGGTAGGCCTTGCTCTTGTTTTGAGATATAGCTAATCCTACCCATGTTTCATTGAGTAACCCCATTGAGTATTCCTCTCCCTCTGTATCATGTTGGTTCTGACTGACTAGCCTATGACCCTCCCTCTATTGAATTAATTTATGTAACTCATCATCATAGCATCCAATAGAGGTAGGAATTATTGTTCCTTAGGCATAAGTGCTAATAACATAAAATAACTTGTAGTTAATGAATTGATAACTGGCACAAATGTATGGATAACTCATAGGTAATGAATGGATAACAAACACTTTATGGCAGATATCTAGAAAAGTGAGAGATAAAAATATATATATATTAAGTAAGAGTTGATAAATAGATACTAGGAAGAATGCATAGATAACTCAGAGTTGAACCTATTTAAATAGAAAAATATAAAGAATATAAAGAATCTCTTCTATTGCATGGCTATCTCTCAACCAATTGATCTCTATCTAAATAAATCCGTTCTCAACCAATTGATCCCTATTCCCTTGTAGACACTTGTTAGAGTAATATTGTTGATAGGGTTAAGCAAGTGTAAAATCTCATATAATATCTAAATGCCTAAATGCCTATATACATAGTTATACAAATTTGTGTCTTGTGCCATGTCGCAAATTTGTGTCTTGTGCCATGTCGGCTACCTTTCGTCCATCACGCAAAACGAGTGACAGGGCTTTGAAACGTTTTTTTCCAGGGCATTCCCTGCAAATACATATATTTCTCAGGGGCTTGTCTTGCATTAATACGACGGCGTTATATATTCCGTGTTCATCTAGTTTTACATTACCTTCTAAATGGAATTCAGAAGATATTACATTCTACAGCAATGACCTAATGGTTTTCAGATTAAAAAGACAACCCTACAGTCTCTGTGTTAACATTATCCGATAAGAGATTTTTTTTCGTGTTGCAAGGCTTTAACATCCTTTAAACTCGATATTGCCATGGCTTTGGGCTGCTAGCTATAGCTTCTGTTCTGTATTCGATTCGCTTACTATAAGGCCATTAATTTCATTGAAATTGAAGAAATTATACAACGTACATAAGTATCAAAAGGAAATAAACACCAGTTATACTAAAGCAATGGATTTAGACTGACAGCCTGTGCGTTTATTCAGATATATATATATTTAAAAGTTCTGCATCAATTCGTTAGTTAAATAGCTCTGCTTATACCATTAAAAATATTATTCAGCTATAAAAAGTCCTGTAATTTTTAAAACATACGTGTGGGGTGTGGACATCAGAGCTTGCCGTGTCTTGAAGCAATAGAGCATGCTCATCTTCCTCCACTTTTCTTAATTTATCTTTTCTGAGATTCTCATCCATTGCTGAACATGAAGCAATAGATTCCAGATCATCCTGTTTGTGCTGAACATCCCGCCTTCTTCTCGAAACTGAGCAATATCTTCTTCTGGAAACTGACCCGGCAGCCTGCTGTCCCTGCCCAAACTGGAGAGCCCTCAGAGGCAGTAGATTTTGCCGAGCAGACGAAGCATCCGAAGCCATGGAAGAGCCCTCCTCGTTACGTGCATTGCTCAACTCCTCATGGTTATAAGTTCGGTATCTATCAGCATCGTATTTATACTTCGATTTTTTCCTTTGCTGCTTCTCGATATGAAAACCGCTGGCGTTTTCTCTACTCCATTCATCTACAGACAAATCTAAATACATTGTCCAGCCTGACTCAGAGATCTCATCCGACATAGTTTTCGCAGAAGTAGAATTCAGCTCTACAAATGTTGAATAGCGCGGCTTCTGCAATATACAATCCATTTTATTCGTCACTAAAAGCCATCAACAACCATCGTGCATTTCACAAGAAACCTTCGGTCCGCCTGTCTGGTACTCTCTCCACGATTAACACTCTACTTCTCTATATTGATTTCTTTATATGTTGCATCGGATACCATCGTTTTCTCCGGATAATTTCTAGTATTTCGATTAAAATTTTCGTTAAGAGACAATTTGCATCTCAGACGTTTCAGTCAATCTTATACGTTCACACGTGGAAATTCTGTCCAGGCAGAGGTGGTGTTTGCAGGTCCCAACAACCGATGAATATCTTCTGTCCGAGTATTTCGATTAAAATTTTCGTTAAGAGACAATCTGCATCTCAGACGTTTCAGTCAATCTTATACGTTCACACGTGGAAATTCTGTCCAGGCACAGGTGGTGTTTGCAGGTCCCAACAACCGATGGATATCTTCTGTCCAGGAACAGTTGTTTGGTCCCACCATCATCACTCATCACTGATGGATAACTTACCATTGAATACGCAACTTCATCGACTTCATCATTGATCGAATACATACAAATAAATACACAACTTCGTCAATTGCATATATTGATCTTTAACCGATATTAGTTTTGAGGTGTGGATAATCTAAATTATTTTTTTTTGTAATTAAGGGAATCGGTAATTGGAGTTTGGCTGGTACTAGCGTGACATGGGGTCTACTTGGGTGGGGGGTCTACTTGGGTGGGATTTGATCTCGTGACCTCCAATTTACAACAAATGACTTCATAACAACTGAACGGCCGCTAGTGCGGGCTTAATCCAAATTAATGTTATGTGAGGCACAAAGGTTGTTTTAAATTCAGGTATAAATGACTAATGGACCAACATTGATGTGATTAAAATAGATGTAAATTAAAATAAAATTTGAAATTTTTAAATATTAATTTTATTTCAAAATGTATAATTATTTTTAATAAATAATTTTAAAAATATAAAAATATTGACAATATTTTGTATATAAAGTACTTTTGTGAACAACTTATAATATCTAGTTTTCCAAGAGTGAGGCCTACCATTACCCCTCTCTATTTCACATTTAGTTCATGGCTCACATATCTCTTTGATAAATTGATTATCATATATTTTTCATCTTTAATCATTCCAATTTTCTTAAAGTTTTAAAACTTCATAAATGAAATTATATATTAAATATAATATAATTTCAAAATAAAAAATATTGTTTTCATTTTTAGATCGATAGGCTTATATATCTTAGAATTTTAGAGTGGACTACCATCTACAAGTTATATATCTTAGAATTTTAGAGTGGACTACCATTTACAAGTGTGAGAATGAGAAGTGTATTGTCGAGATTGACTCTATGGGTATGGTTCAAAATTCATAATTAACAATTTCCAAAAAAAAAACTTAGTTAACATCTCATAAATGGAGTTACTCACATTTTGGAAAAAGTAAATTTCACCTTCAACTATTGGATTATTAGAGAGAACTAATAGCTTAAACTCATTAATCATACAACTATTAGCTTAGTTTTAACTCCAATCATTATTTTTAATTGAATTGCAATTTCTCATATATTAACTTTTAAATTAACTACTAGCAACAACCATATTAATAAGATATATTTGACACATTAATAAAGTTTGACTTCTCAAGGTAAGAGATGGAGTCTTTGGAGTACAACTACACATTCATCTAAATGTTTTTTATTACCATGGTTCATTTAAATTTGATTTAATAGTTGTATCATGATTGCAAATAACCAATAGTTATCTAAAAGTTAATCTAATAGTTATCTATTATAACTACGATTAGAGTTGAAGTTAAGCTAATAGCTATCGAATCATTGGAGTTAAGCGTATACTTATATGTTGACTAAGATATTTTTGACTTCTTCAAATTGTTAATTTCCAATTTTGAACCTAGCTCATAGAATTAATATGAAGAGTACACTTGTGTCATTCTCCTCCATAGATGAAAAATCATAGATCGTAGTCCACCCCAATTAGGAGTTGGGACGATTTTATTAGGTCTTTAATTGTTAATGTTTTTCAATTAGAATTGAAGTTATGCTAGTAGTTGTAAAATCATTGGAGTTTTAGCAAATAGTTGTATCTAATAGTTAAGCTAATAGTTATCCAATATAATCGTGATTAGAGTTGAAGTTAACCTAATATGTGTATCTAATAGTTAATTTAAAAGTTAATATATCATCAATTGCACTTTAAGTAAAACTCATGATTGGAATTGAAGTTCACCTAATAGTTGTATCATCAATGGAGTTAAGCTCATACTTGTATCTATTAATTGAATAGTTGTATCTAATAATTGAATGGTTGTATTACTTATCAAATGTTAACTAAGTTATTTTTTATTTTTATTTTTTAAATTATTAATTATGAATTTTGGACGATGCATACAACTATTAGCTTAACTCCAAAGATTTTACAATTATTGGCTTAACTTTAAGTCTAATCAACGTTATATTGGATAAATCTTAGATACAACTATTAGCTTAATTGCAATGATTCTACAATGATTAGCTTAACTTCAACTCTAATAGTCGTTATATTGGATAATGATTAGATTATTCCAATAGTTATACAATTATTAAATTAAATTTAAATTGAATCCATCTCTTAGCCTCGGAAGTGGACCTTCAATGGAATGCCTTAGAAGTCGACCTTCATTGGAGTGAAATCATGCACAAAGAAATCACTTAGATCTTAATAACCATAAATTAAGTGGTTGTTATATTAGGTTAACTATTAGATACAAGTAATTCACATATTTTTTAGGAAAATGAACATTATCAATGTGTCAAATATACACCTCTGCCCCTATTTCGACTCAGATTAATCTTAGTAATATGGTTGTTACTAGTTAAAAATTTGTTAACCTTATTACCTCGAAGGAGTATATATCTTAGAATTTTTTTCGTCTATGGACATGAATGAGACAAGTGAGATTAATTCTATGGGAAAATGTGTAGTCCATGTGACAGTGGAACTCCTAGTCAAAATGCATTTTATAACTGGGAGTTGAAGTAATGTACAGTCTCTCTAATGATGATACAACTATAAGCTTAACAACTAGAAATTAAATAATTATTCCATTAGATTAACTATTTTTTTTGTAAGTTCAAAACTAATCTATTAAGAAAAAATATAGGTACAGATAAAAATATAGATCTGTGTGTTTCTGGAGCACAAAATAGAGCCAAAGAAGGCCGGCCGAGAGTGCAAAAAATGATCCTCCCCATTATGGTCAAAACAAATCTTAAACATCAAAATTGAATGTCTGAAGTTTTTAAAAGTCATAGCTAACCTAGACTAGACAGCTGGAAGAAAACCCGATCCAAAATCACCAAAAACCTAAAAACAAGAGAACATGAACACCTGGCATTACAGTTGCTTGTATGGGCATTGTAGACCCTGCTCCTTGCATTTCTCCTTGCATTTTTCCATCTTCTTTCCTGGTTCATTAACGCTACCAGTGGAGTCGCCATCCTTGGTGTTTCTCGAGCTATGTTTGCTGGTGGAGGAGGGATGCTTCACTGGAAAAGGTGACAATTTCTTGATCGCCTTTCACTTTTTCCAAAAAAACTGGCACTGTGGAGAGGTGAGGATGGCCTGATCAGTGGGGTGTGGGGGGGCATGGAGAGGAGGAGGAGGTGGAGGCAAATGCGCAGGTTCAGAATTTCTTGGGTTGGCTAGTGGTGCATTTGGAATTGGCGGGGTGTTGACAGAGTGGAGTATGAGCCTGGTCAAAATATTATTAAAAATCTAGTAATTTCCCCTGTGGGACGAGGTGCAAGTAGGAACTATGAGGGAGCGGGAGACTTCATCCTCCCAATCATTGACCAGGGTTCTCAGCTCTTCCAGCACCTCTGCTTCATAGACCCGGATGCTAGCTTGTGGATGGAAGGGTGGCGATGAGGGGTTTCTAGCTCTTCCATGACCTCTCCCGCCCCTGGGAGGTCCTCGTCGATGCGACAACATGTCTTTTCCGGTGTGAGAGGGATTGGAACAGGAGCAAACAGAGCAGGAGCTGAGCGGAGCGTGGGATTGGATGGCAAAAATGCTAGGGATAAATCTAAGCAAGAGTGAGTAGAGAAGGAGCGGAGTAGAGCAAGGGTAGTAGCAGAGTGGGAATAATAGAGCGAGGGTGACGAAATACAAGAATTGGAGGATGAAGAGCCTAGAAGGAGCCATGTTACACTGCATCCAAGGAGCGTAATGGTTGACCATTACTGCTCTGTACCATACCTGCCAAACCTTAAATGTCGAGGGGGGTGGATTTGCATGGAAGATCGGTGTCACATGCCCCAATTTTGCAAAAAAAAAATTATATTATTTTGTATTATTTGAGGACAATATGTTAAATTTTATGCTAAGTTGTAATTGATGACTCAGCAGAGTCAAGGATATTTAATGTAATTTTGAAGATTTTATTTATAAATAAATAAAGGAGGAGACAACAGCTTAGGAGAGCTGTTAAAGAGTGTTTACTGGTCAAAGTGGTGGAGGAGACTGGGTGGAGACCAAACTGACATGTGGCAGCATCCTCAAACCACTTCCAACTATTGTAGGTGGAAACCTCCCTACATTTGGGGTAATGATTCCCCAAGAAAGTGGAATCAGAGCAAGTGGTTCAATTAATGAAAACCGACCCAAAAGACCTAGGCAATCTTATAAAAATTTCCATTGAAGAGAGATGAGGCTGCTCATTCTAGATAAGTGATCATTCGTGGGGATGAATGTACTTCAGAGAAATTCCATGGAAGGGAGTTGTGGAAAGTGTTTGAGGGGATAACTGTTGATTGATCTAGTGCAGTTGTTAAGCTGAAAGATCTTAATGCTGAGAGAAAAGTGTTTTACTGAGATATTGGACCAGTCTACTGTTTGTGTTCTCCACCAGTTCTCATCCAAGAAGGCCAGGAACAAGCTCGGGCATCTCGAGGAAGTATTGTTTGAGCGCTTTCCAGGAGATTGGTAGGGAGGAATAGCCTCCTAATGCTGTTGTCGTCTGTCCTAAACAGGTTCTACATTATTTTCGTTTTACTATGTTAGATAGATAAATCTAAGCTTGACTATTATATGAACGTTAAATATTCAGTTTGTAAATGATAGAATTTAGTAGTCTTTTTAATTTATTGAAGAAATGAATTTGGAAAGTAATGTGTTAGAATGGAAAATAATTTCTAGTCTATGTTTTTCCGCACCTAGAAAACGAGGCCGTACTCTAGCACAGATAGAATATTTACAGTAGATGAAAGAAAATGATAAGAGATTGAATATAATAGATATGGTTCTGCATTTTGTAGATAGCAGAGTAATTAATATTGTGTGTAAGTTATTATTAAAGAGAATAGTATTCTAGTTTGTTATGTTTATTCTTTTTATGAGCATACCTATGTTGGAAAAGAAATAGTAGTGCTAAAATAGAATTATAGTAAAGAAATATACTGTTACAATAAAAATTATAGGAGATACAGTAAGTATCTAAACAAGGCTTCAACCACCCTTATATCATTTAACATAAAACTATTATAAATTACATATACTAGAATAGGATTATGTTATAAATACTATTAAAGGAGGAAATAATCAGAGTACAGAGTTAATTTTTAAAACATTACATAACCCTGAACCTTTACTAATTAACACAACAGTAAACAAATGAAAATTTAAAGGTAAACAATAAATAGAATGAAGCTAAGAATTTACCTATTCCAAGAATAATTATTTTTCCAACAAGCTCTAAATCTGTTTAGGTTTAAACTTAGGGTCAAACCCTAATTCTACTTCCATTCTTTTTATAAAAGTATTTCTTTAAAACAGAATAAATAAATTAAAATTTAAAAACTAGAATATTAAAGTATGCACTAGACTGAGTACAGTTTTATAAAAAGAACTTATAGTATTTGTATAAACTCTATTATTTATATAAAATGAAATATTTAAACAAGATAAACATTATTATTACTATTGTAACAACATAAAATAGGTAAACAGAAACCAACACAATTGATAAATTTTAAGAATATATTTATCTAAGGGTCCTTTTACAGTAAACCCTAATATTATATCCTAACTGAAAAGCTTAAACATATAAAAATTTATCTTACGACTAAACTTACAGTATTCACATTATCTTAATTTATTTACAAGAAAATATTAAAACAAATAGTTATCATTATTAACAGTCGAGGAAGGGAAGACTCAAATTACACAGAGTCATAATTTTACAAGTTATACAACTGATTTATAAACGAGACAGAGCTCGATTTCTTTTTAAATCCTTTTTAAACCAAACATATTACTCTGTCAGGCCGAAAGGCTTAAGACATAACAAGTTTATTTTACCCAGCTTAGGCCGGTTACACCCAGCATCATGGAGGGGGTTTGAAGGACAAAACCAACAAAAAAATTATAAAACTTCATTATTGTAATAACATTTATGGGACAATGTATATTTTATTATAGTATGTGAAACAGAGAACCATTAAACCAAGAAGATAGGAGAATCTCCACATAATAAGAACAGAGTATGTCATTACTGAGCCATAAGGCTGTAAACCTGTCAAATATTCGAGAAAAGTGAAATACAAGTCATGGCATCAAGGTCGGAGAAACCCTGCTACAAGAAAGGGTTTAATAACCAAAAATACTAAACAACAAGTGAGCTAAACATTTTAAACACTGAAGGAACCGAGGTCGTATTTCTTCTCCAACTGAAACCCTTTTTCCCTAATTTGTACAAGCAGGGAGTTTCCATATTGTAACTGGGGCTTAGCTGTAGGTCTTGCTGTAAATCCAAACATGGACAGGGTTCTTCCAAGCGTACGAGCGAACTGCAACCTACAAGCAACTAGAGGGTTTTAATTAGAAACCGACTAATCTATAAATAAAACTGTAGCTGGAAATTTATAACAACTATAAAATAAACTCTTTACCTAAAGGTGAAAGATTCGGGAGCCGAGGAGGAATTTATTCCACACCACGAGAGGCACAACCCTCGTGCTCACTAGTGACAAAGACGACAAGGCTCACAATACATTCTACACCACGAGCAGGAGCAAGCTTTGGCAATGGCCACGAAAGGAAACAACACTAAAAATTACTGATAGAGCTTCACTACCCTCATGACAACGTATTGTATGCAGGAAGAAAAACACCAAATATGAGCTGTGAACTTCGCAACCCTTACACTAGAGTGGAAACACTCATCTACACACAGACAGTGGAGCTGGAGACGAGCACAAGCGAGCCCTCATGGCCGCAGTAAACCAGACATAGCAAAGACCAAACCCTCGACAAAGAATCAGGAGTCATGGTTGCGTTGGAGAATTTTAAATCATGCATTGCATGGTGGTGCATGTTCCAAGTATCTATAAATTTATCCAGTCCACAGTGGGTCGAGTTGTATAGTCTCCACTGCAATGTCGGGAACCAAATTGTGTTAATAATTTAAATAATGACCACAATGATAGTATAATGTACAAAGTCAATACATATCATTTCAATGATGAGCTATGAAGTAAAGCTATGTTAAGAACAAGGTTTTATTGTATCGATAAACCTTAAATTATAAACCTTGGAATCTTCATTGGTAATGAACCAAAACATTTTATTGCATTGTTAACCCTTGTTATATGTAAACATTGAAATCCTTCATTGGTAAGATAATAACTATGGAAAGATCCATAGTAGGGTATATGCCCTTAATCATAAGTTACTAGTTCTAATAATAATCATTGATTCAAACTTTACAATGAAGAACTATGTTGTTAGACATAGCCTTAGGTAAACATTAATAGTAAGAATTTAGTTTATAAATCATCAATGTGTATATAAAAGTATTTAAACTCTAAAATAATCTCTTACACTTATATGTTTAGTCTATAGTACAAGAGAGTAAGATAAACATCTTGGAGGTTTATAGACATTTGGTCTCCATAAGGAACCAAAGCTCTAAATGAAACAAACCAAGGTTAGATTAGACTTGGAAGTTGAAGATAGTAAAACTATCTAGGAATACATATAGCATCACTATTATTTTGTAATTTCCTCACATTACTTATTTCATGAAGAGATTTGGAGAATAGAAATTAAAACTTGACGACATTTGTACAAATGATCATTTATAGACTTATTACATTAATAAGCTGATAAATTTCCTCTACTGAAGCTAAATTAAAGGTAAAGCTAAGTGTTCTCTGTAAGCTTGTTTCTTAAAAGGTCTTAGGTCTATATCCATACTTAAGCAATGTTTAAAAGTTTAGAAATAACAACAATAGTAAATTCTTATGTCAGTTAAGGAATAGTTATACAAAATCATGAGCTCTATAAGTAACTTGGCTAATAGCTAGAAAGATGAACTGTCCGAAATAAAAGTCATACTAATGAAAAACATTGAGTATGGTAAGGTTATTAGTCTTTACAACATGAATTTAAAATACTGTCATAGTCGTAAAAAAAGTAAAGGAAAGTTACTTTACCTCATAGTACCCTTGAATTCTATTAAGCAAACTTTTACTCTAGCAATATATTTTTTATGCTAAAAGAAGTATATATGGATTAACGCCTTAATAAACTCTTACTGGTTCAAAATTTACCTATTAATCCTGTAAGATCCAGAAATCCAGGTAAGTTAGCAATCGCTAAGTAAGCCCTAGTTAGAAAGTAACTTCTCACCTACTTGACAAAATCAAATCATCAGTATAGCTAGAAACAATTGAATGCAGGTTATTTACATCACATATCAAAATTAAAATAGTATTAATTTATATGTGTTTAAATTAATGGTTACCTTTGTTAACTGTTTAATTTTTCCGTTAGACACTAACAATTATTAGACTGCGACTATAGATAGTTTATGTTACATCAAAAAATTTTAAATTTTTGTGAAAATTTGGGGTTTTGACAATCGGTCTCACCGTTGTCCATGCTGCTGATGGCATCATCCTCGAAAACTTCAACATTCTGATTGTTGTCGACCTGAGATCTTGTCGCGTGGGTGTTCAAGTGTGCATGGGGACACCTGTCATAATCTAGACTTCCAATGGGGGTGCTGAATGGATTGATGATGTGTTCGGGTGTGTCATCAGTCTGGAGTCCATGGTTTTCCCGCCTGTCACCATCATCTAAGGAGTGGTCTTTCGTTGTCATTTGAATGTAGTATTCCTTGAATATATTGTAAGGAATTTCATCCAGGGTGTAAATATGAATGAATGAGGGTGAGAGGACACCCCTATTAGCAATTTTATCTACAAGAGAGTTGGCCTCACACCGGACGTGTTGAAAGGTGATACCCCTTAGCTCCGAGAGGAGATGTACGGGTTGCTACAAATCGTGTGCAAATCATGGTCCCACCTCCAAGAAAAATAAATTTTGCTGCTACTAAACCCAATTTGAAGTTTGGAAGCCATGTTCAAAATAAGTTCAAAGTCTCCTTCAACTATGAGAGGGAAGGATCCATGATTTCGAGCTATGATGATGCCTTGCAGCAATCCCATAAGTTCTGCTGCATTGTTTCTTTCGATCCCCAGTTTGCTAAGGTAGATGTTCAGGATTTGTCCTTGATCCATTCTAAAAGCCGCGCCAAAACCTGCTAATCCAGGATTTCCTTTCGAAGCCCCATTAAAGTTGAGTTTGAAGAAACCTTGAGGTTGGGGGAGCACGGACAAGGGCGAAATGGCCTCATATTGTCAAGTTGGGCAGTGGAAAGGATAAGCTAGTTACTGAGGATAGATTTTTCCTGGGGATTGGCTTGAAGATATTTATCTAACCAGTTGTATAGAAACGTGTTTTCCTTGAGATTAAGCCTTATGTGATTCCATACAGTATCGATGGAGTTTGCTTTACCCTCAAAGATTTTGTTTTCACGGTCCTTCCAGATGTTCCAAATGAGAAAGCCGAGGATGAGCTGCCAAAGTCTGTTGAGAATGGGGTTTTCAAAAGGATGAGAATGCTAGTTCTTGATGGTGTTTGCAATATTTCCCTATTGTCTGTTGGTTCCTCTAGAGAGTGAGGATATTCTGATCCATAGCTAATTGGCTAGAGTGCATTGATCCAAGAGATGATCCATGGTTTCCTCGCGGTGACTGCATGACGTACATTGCGAAGGCCCAGTGAAACCTCTTTTGAAAAGGTTGTCCCAGGTAACGATTTGTCTGTGAAGAACCTACCAGAGAAAGATCATGACTTTGGGTCAAGTTTTGAGTTTCCAGGTATTGAACCAAGAATATTCTTGTTGATATTATGAGCTTACACTAATATGATAAGCTTCTTTGATTGTGAACATGCCTCATGGTTTGTGTCCCCAACGTAGGATGTTCGAGCCATGCCTAATGCGAATACAACGTTGTTGAAGGTGATGCTAGAGAGCTTCAGATAACTCCTGCTGCTGTAGCTGATGCCAATGTTCATGGGTGATCCATTCCTGGAAAAACTAATGAGTGTTGGTAGTCCAAAAGGAATTTATTTTTTGATGTTGAGGGAGCATGACGCAATCATGAAGCCTATGCAGGTTGAATGAGTCTTCCAAAGGGGGAAGCTGGTTCCAGGAGTCAATCCAAAAGTTTGTTGTGGATCCATCATGTATGTCCTAGAAGCTATGATTCTTAATTATTGTTCTTTGTGAGTTGGCTACGTTCCAGATGAGCGAGCCATTGATATCAAGTGAAAAGCGGATTAGATGGAGGGGGGGGTAGTTTGCAGCATATTTCTTGTTCCAAAGTTGATCCCATAGGATGTTGTTTTTGGTGACCTAATTCTACTATATTTTAGTGCTAAGAACTTCATTGTTGATCGCTGGGTATCTCAGACCCAGGCCTCCCTCTACTTTGATATTGCACACATTGTTCCATTTGACCAAGGCCCAATCATGTCCTTGCTTGTTGTTGATGTAATTGTATCTTAGGAATGTATTCACTTGTATTTCTTATTTATTGTAACCCAATTTTTATTCTGGGATGTACTTGAGTCATGTCATGCCCCAATGTTCCTATCCGGAGGCTCTATAATGTAAACAAGTCATGTCAAGTCATTGTGGGTAACCCTCCTATTGTCTAAGGGTTAAAGTCCCTGTAGTTCTGGGGCACTAGGGTTATTAGACTCACCTAGTGAAGTCGGCCCTAGTAGGGTTTTAGTCATGTTGGGAATTAGTATAAATAGAGAGGTGACCTCTCTATTTATCACACATCTCACACACACTCAAGTGTAGTCCATAGTTGAGGAAGGAGAAGACACTGGGGCTAGATAGAAAGAAGGTTACTGCTATCGGGAGATCACTTACTATTTGTTTGTTTTACTTTGGCGCTAATTCTATCTCTAAGGAAGCTGCGGGGTTTTCTCCATTTATGGTTTCCCTAGGGGAAAAAAACTGTGTTCATTGTCTCTTGTGTTTGATTGATGTGCTTGTTGTTCTCCCAGTTAAAGATCCTAATGTTATGCTAGCTTAATGTTAAAAATATAACATGGTATCAGAGCTAACTTGAGAAGAAGACACTGTGCAGCTGTGGGAACTAGGGCTTTGTAGTTTCTGGATCTCTCTCCACAAATTTTTAGAAAAATAAGGGTGGAATAACTATCCTCCCTAGGGTGCATATTTTTGTCGAAGCAGAATCCATTATGAGGTTTTTCAGTTTTGGACCCGACACTACTACCGGAATTTAGGGATTTTCACAGAGGAGGAATTTTTCAGTGAGCCTAGGCCTGGATTGATCTCCTCCCTAAAATCGAAGTTAGGGATCAAATTCAAAGAAATTGGTTGGACAGAACTCCAAAAAAGAAAAACCCTAATTTTCTCCTGAACCAACTCTACAGGATTTCAGCTCCAAATCCAGATCCGACATCTTGACTTGGTAAGATCTAAATCTTTTTGTAATTCCATTTGACGTTCTCAGTTAAGATGTCTCATCATACCAAGTTTGATGAAAAGCTTGAGGGAGCTGATAAGTTTTGAGCTTGGAAGTATAGGATCTCCCAGGTCCTGGAAGAAAATATGTTGGACTCCTATATCAATGAGGAGGTTCCAGTTCTAGAGGGAGATGAGGCAAAGGCCTTACATAAGAAGAAGTTAGTTATGGAAAAGAGAATCATTGTTGATTCTATGAAGGATCACCTCATACCATAGGTATCCTCCCTAAAGACACCTAAAGCTATGTTTGATACCCTAACCAAACTATTTGAAGGGAAGAACATCAATCGGAAGATGACTCTAAGGAACCAGTTGAAGAATGTAAAGATCTAGAATGCTAATACCATCCAATATTACTTCACAAGGGTCTCCCGGATAAAAGAACAACTAGAAGTTGTAGATGAAGAAGTGGAGAATGTAGAAATCGTGATGACAACATTGAATGGCCTCCCTAGGTCATGGGATTCTTTTGTCCAAGGAATTTGTGCCAAAAAGAAGTTGGTCAAGTTCAGCAGACTATGGGAAGAATTCTCTCAAGAAGAAGCTCGGATAGTAGCTTGAGAAGAGAAGATGGGAAGTGAAGATCAAGCTCTCACAGTTCACTCCAAGAAAGGTAGAAGAAACTCTCATCACTCAAGAGTAAGAACTTTCACCATAAAGATAACATTGGAAAGGACCTATCTAGATTAAGATGTTATACATGTGATGAAAGAGGACAGTTTGCAAAAGACTATCCTAGAAACAAGGTTAACTCTCATAAGAAGAAGGGAAACAAAAGAAGACATCATGCTCATGCTGCAAAGGATGATGAACCTTCCAAGAAGAAAACCAAATATGAAAGTGAAGATTCTTCTAGTGAAGATGAATATGTTTTGATTTCCGCTCTTACGGGAAACATTACTCATGGAAGCAATGATTGGCTTATAGAGAGTGGGGATTCCAAGCATATGACACGATTCAAGGAATCCTTTGTGAAATTTTCAGAACATGAATCACCTCACAAGGTGAAGCTAGGAGATGACTACTAGTATCCAATAAAAGATAGTGGGGAATCCTCCTACAAGCTAGACTCTGGAAAATCAATGATAATGAAAGAAGCATTGTTTGTACTAGGACTAAAGAAGAACCTTCTCTCCATATCTGCATTAGATGCAAAAGGAATGAGGGTTTCATTTATAGATGGTCAAGTCATCATGTGGCCAAAAGGAAAGACTATCGATGATGCAGTAGTGATTGGAGAACAAGAAGGAGGTTTGTACAAATTAAAGGGCCATCCAGAACAAGCATTGGTCCATGACACAATAGAGCCAAATGAAATTTGGCATAGAATATTTGCACATGTGCATTATAGAGTAATACCTCTTGCAAGAAAATATGTTGAAGGTCTTCTAGAAATCCAAGAAAAACATGATGGGGTTTGCAAAGGATGTGCAAAAGGAAAGAATACAAAGAAGACATTTCCAAGTAGTGAAAGAAAAGCAAAAGGAATCTTGGAAATCATCCACTCCGATGTATGAGGTCCTATGTCATCAAGCTCACTAAGCGGGTATGCATATTACGTTTCTTTTATTGATGACTTTTCTAGGAAGGCATGGGTTTACTTCATGAAGAACAAAGACAAAGTATTCAGCAAGTTCAAGGAATTCAAAGCCTTGATCAAGAATCACACTAAAAATAATATCAAGACCTTTCAATCAGACAATGGCGGAGAATTCACTTCAAATGAATTAAAAGAGTTATGCAAAGACTCATGGATTAAGATGGAGTTTTCCGCTCCTTATAATCAACATCAGAATGGGATTGTAGAAAGGAAGAATAGAACTATCATGGAAGCAACAAGAGAAATGCTTCATGATCAAGATTTTCCCATGCATCTTTGGGTGGAAGCTGCTAGCACAGTGGTGTATGTACAGAACCGTACTCCACACAGAGTGCTCAAGAACAAGACTCCTGAAGAAGTCTTCTCTGGCAAGAAACCAAAAGTCATCCATCTCAGAATATTCGGCTGTCGAGTGTACATACACATTCCAAAAGAGAAGAGGACTCAATTAGATCTTTCAGGAAAGAAGGGTATATTTGTGGGATACTCTAAAAGCTCAAAGTCTTACAGAATATACTTCCTAGGATTCAAGAAGATTGATATCAGTAGGGATGTGACATTTGATGAAGACACAACTTACAACAAATCTAGAAAGAAACCTACTAAAGAATCTAAAGAAGCAGAAGCACCCAGAATTCATGATACAACCATGAATGAAGAAGCTCAAGAAGAAGATCGAGAATTTGAAGAACCACAAAGACCTATAGATCCACCTCTAGAGAAGAATCATCATAAGAGGAAACCAGCTTGAGTACGAGAAGTTATCCAAGGTGTGGAAAGATATGGGGATCCAAAAGAGAATCACAGAAAAAGAAAGAGGACTAGATCCTGCTCCAGGTATGTAGCATTACTATGTGATTTCATTGATAAAGAACCTTCCAATTATGAAGAAGCGGCATAATGGAAAGAATGGAAGGATGCTATGATCGAAGAGTATCATTTGATCATGAAGAATGATGTTTGAGATGTTGTCCGAAAACTAGAAGCAAAGTCAGTTGTAACTTCCAAATGGATCTACAAGATCAAGCATGCTGCAGATGGTAGTATAGAGAAATATAAGGCAAGATTCGTGGCTCATGGTTTCTCCCAGAAAGAAGGAATAGACTATGAAGAAACCTTTGCACCTATAGCCAGATACACTTCCATCAGATCAGTACTTGCTCTAGCTAGCTATACTGATGAAATGGAAGATACACCAAATGGATGTCAAGACTTCTTTCTTGAATGGTGTAGTGGAATAGGAAGTATATGTAGAATAGCCACTTGGTTTTGAGACACATGACACGGAGTCTCATGTGTGCAAATTGAATAAATCCCTGTACGGTTTGAAACAGGCACCCAGGACTTGATACGGTAGAATTGATAGCTTTCTATCCAATTTAGGCTTTACTAAGAGTAAAGCAAATTCCAACCTTTACTACAAGGTTGAAGATGGAAACCTAGTGATGCTTCGACTGTATGTAGATGATCTGTTTGTAACCGGTATGGATGGGTTGATTGTTGATACAAAGAGAAAGCTTGCTGTCGATGTCGAAATGAAGGACTTGGGTATGATGCATTATTTTCTAGGCATGGAGGTGTGGTAGAATGCAGATAGAATTTCCCCGGGACAAGGGAAATGTATAGTAGAGATCCTAAAGAGTTTTGGAATAATGGACTACAAGGCTATGGCCACACCTATGGAATCGAACGTAAAGATATTGGGTGATGCTTCATTAGAGACAGTTGATGCTATGATGTATCGCCAGATGATTGGTTCCTTCATGTACCTGACGAACACAAGACCAGATATTTGCTTTGCTGTGAACACCTTGAGCCAGTTCTTGACAGATCCGAGACATGTTCACTTGACTGCTGCAAAGCATATTCTAAGGTACCTAAGGGGTATAGTTGATTATGGGCTCAAGTATGATGTGAATCAGAAGATTAACCTAGAGTGTTATGTTGATTCAGATTGGGCAAGCAATGCCATCGATAGGAAGAGCACTTCAGGGTGTTGCTTCAGTATGTGATCATGTGTGATCTCTTGGTTTAATAGGAAGCAATCATATGTGTCACTGAGTACAGTTGAAGCAGAGTATGTCGTAGCTTTTTCAGCTAGTTCTGAGGTAGTATGGCTGAGGAAGCTACTGTCTAATTTATTTGATCTCTAGTTGGATGCTACTTGTACACATTGTGACAACTAGAGTTGTGTGAAGTTGTCAGAGAATCCAGTGTTCCATGACAAGTCAAAGCATATAGAGATCAAGTATCACTATATCAGGGATATGGTGTAGAGGGAAGCAGTGAAGCTCCAGTATATTGCGATAGATGATCAGATAGCTGATGTGTTGACAAAGCCATTGGCCAGAGTGAAGTTTGAGTACTTCAGGGAAAAGCTTGGTGTTCTCTAGATCGAGGTCCCTTCCAAAGGGAAGAGATGAGTCCATGATCCATTCTGACATGGTGAAAGGATTGGTTCCTTCCATGGTAAGATGTAAGGGCTGATCCATTCAGTCATGGTGAGAGGATGGTTCCTTCCATGTTAGATATGAGTGCTGAGCCATTCTGATATGACTGTAGGATTGGTTCCTACATGATCAGATATAAGGGCTATTGCCATTCTTGGAATGAAGCTACCTAGTGAGGTACCATGAATACTTGGTCTAGGACTGAGGGTCATTCTGATATGACTGTAGTATGTGTTCCTACATGATCAGATGTGAGTGCATGGCCATTTTGATGTGATTGAGGGATGTGTTCCCACTTGATCAGATATAAGGGTTGGAAGCCAGTTACCAGGAACCCTCAACCTAGGGTTGAGAGCCTTTCCATCATGGTTGCAGGATGTGTTCCCACATGGGTGGATGTAAGTGCAGACACTAGTGGAAAATGAGAGATTAGTGACCAGGAGACCAAAATTTTTGGTCACCACAATTTTTTTCAAGGGATAAATGACCAAAATTGATAAATTTAAGTGAGCTAACTAAAAAAGACCAAGATAAATGACCAATTTTGGTCACTGGATTAAAACCAACTGAAAATGACCAAGATAAATGACCAAATTTGGTCACGGGATATCTAGACTAAAAATGACCACATGACAATTGGTCATTTATTTGGTCATTTTTTATTCTTGTGATCTTATTATTATAATCACTCCTAATTAATTAATTATGATTAATAACCAATGTAATTGCAAGGCATTCTTTGAAGATGAAGTCCATAATTTTAGGTCTTCTTCCTGATTATCATTCCTTTTGGTATAACGACAATAAAGATAAGGATAGTGGCCTACATTAGCATAGAAAACAGTTTTGATGTTCCCAAGCCCGGTTATGCTAGCTAATTTATAACTAATTACGTCTAATTGCTTGATATAATTTTGTAGAATTTTTTTTTAATGTTTTCTGAGTTGTGTATTATTTTTTCTTAGGTGCCCAATTCTTATCATAATTCTTACATCTCTCAAGCTTGAATTGCACGTGGATACTCCAATATGGTTATGGCATAGTCTAAGTAGTTTTTTTGATATAATGAAGTGTGCTCCAACTTGAAAATAATTATAATAAAATAGTTAATGTTATATTGTTACTCATGAAGTGTAAAATTTGTGATACACATATGACTACTTAATTAATGTGTTTAAAATAAGTTTCATTGAAAATATATCATTTTTTTCATGTAGAAATTAATTAAGAGTATTCAATTGTTTAAAATTGTAAAAAATTGAAAGATCAACAATATATTTTTGCATTTTTTTGGTTAAAATATTTAATAAACTTTTATTTGTCAATTGAAATACAATTATTTATATTGTCTTTCATTTGTCAAAAGCAATATAAATAATTGATATTAAAACCCCTTGTAAATACACAAGTATATATAAACCTATCACATATAGCTTTACTAACACATAACTTTACTATTTATGCCCTTTTAATTGAAATTAAAACCGGCCCTTGCAAATACCTGGGTATGAACCTACCACACATAACTTTACTATTTATTCCCACCCACATGCAACTAATGAAACTTTACACACTTCTTGCTCGGGCCTTTAAGTTAGACTGAGTTAACATTAATTGGTTGGTTGCTAATCTAATTTAAAAACAACTTTACACACTTCTTTCTCGGGCCTTTAAGTTAGACTGGGTTAACATTAATTGGTTGGTTGCTAATCTAATTTAAAAGCAGGTTGTCACAATAGCTTGAACAAAACTTCCATGATAAAGGTCTATTTTTTCAACAATTTTTTTTTGTAAAATGATTTCACAAAGTTATTATTTATTTGGAAAAAAAAAGTGAATTATTTTTGGTTTATTTCATTTGAGTTGTGTTTTCTTTTAAAATTAAGATACAACATGAAAATAATATTATAAAAAATATATTGCATCTATGGTATAGATAAAAAGAAAGAAGATGAATATTAATATTGCATCTATGGGATGGATAAAAGTGAAGAAGATGAATATTAAACCACACAAACAAACACATTACAACCGGAAAATAAAGCAGTGATAGCTGTCACTCTGTTCGTTTTGGCCAAGATAATTTGGAATATGATATAATTAAAAGGTACAAGTCTTAACATTCTTTCATTTGAGTCGAGCCCCTTCAGAGTTGATCACAACCAACATGATGAAGAGCGAGCCGCGTGGGGAAGATAGAGGGTTCGTTTGGTGGTTTCACCTTATTTCCCCATTTAGTTGATTTCCCCATTTAGTTGAGCCCCTTCCAATTTATCACTGCCGACATGATGAAGAGCGAGCGGCTTGGGGAAGAAGAGAGGGTTCATACAGTGGTTTCCATATTGGACAGCTTGTCCTGGAGTTTATTCTAGTAATTATTGTGGTAATTCGCCGGAGATTTTGTTATTACAGAAATAGAATGTTGATGTTGGTTAATTGGTGGGAGGGGAGTGAAATTGCTTGGATTAATATATATCCACCAGTGATAACCTCTGTAATGGATATGAAAAGGGCATCAGACCGGACGTGGAGGCTTTTGAAGAGGCGGGCAAGGACATA